>JAESVK010021903.1:0-15223 GCA_017140935.1 Hamamelis virginiana | reverse complement strand
TCAAGGCCAGCAACCCGGGTACGTAAAATGCATGACTTTTATTTATTACTGTTATTGACACATTAGGGACGCACTTTTTAGATACTTTTTTTTTCATATTATTAATAGCAGTAGAACTATTACAATTTTATTTTATTTTATTTTATTTTATTTTATTTTTGGTTTGGTCACAGGAGTTTGGTTCATGCACTGCCATTTAGAGCGTCACCTTTCATGGGGCATGGAGACGGTGTTCATAGTAAAAAATGGTGAACGCCCAGAAGCACGTCTACTACCCCCACCACCAGACATGCCGCCATGTTGATGCTGCGTCGAATATATATATATATATATATATATATATATATATATATATATATATAGGTTTCTTTTGTGATATATGTGTTGTTATTGGCTTCAATATATATATTAGGACCAAAATGTTGTGCTAGCTAGTATTAGAAAAAAAGTTTGGGGAAGTGAACGGCAAGGTTTCATAAAATCTCTATTATATATACTATGTTTGTTATTATTACTACTATTATTATTATCGTTGTAGGTTGTTATTATTTCTATTCAAATTCTGGGATACCCATAGTAGCATAGCTTTCAGCTTTAAACTGTGCAAAGTCTTCCTATCCAATGAACCCAGGACCTGATGTGAAGGTTGTGCAGGCGACTTCCCTCAATTACCCTCAGGGCTGGCCCTGTTCATGATGAAGTAATTGAAGTTGTTGAAGAAAAGGTTCTGCATATTGATAGTGGCAAAGAAAAGGAAGGAATATATTTGTAAACTTATCACGAATTAACACAATGCATGTTCAAAAAGTTATGAAACTTGCTATCAAAAGTGAAGATCGTAAAGAAAGGAAATTGTATCGAATTTCAAGATAACTTCGCGCAACTCATCAATTGATCTCTTAAATATGGTACAACTAAGGTTTTGATTTTATGTTGGGACTGACAATTATAATTTAATTTTCAATTTGTGTTGAGTTGATTTTATTAACCGATTGAAAATTGAGCAAGAAATTTTAAAAATTGTGCGTTTTAAGAATGTAAATCAAAGTAAGTTTTCAAAGAATATTTCTCATTGGATTGGAAGACTTCAATGCTTTAAGAGACAAACTAGATAGCAAGTTTTCTTTAAGCAGAGGGATTTGATATTGTAGGACAAGGAGCCTACTTTAATTGTGACTGTCAACTGATCGATTTATTATTATTATTTGTTCCCGGTGAAAACGACGGTCTCGAGACCTTTGGTATAAGGTCTTAATACGCGGGCGTGCCAGGGTTCAAAAAGCCCAAAGACCGTGTGAACACGACTTCTAGCACCTTCTAGGCTTAGAATTTAGGAAAGATCCTAAATGACCAGTCGGTCACTTTGAAATGGAAATAGAAATCAGGCGATTAGCGAGAATTAGAGGTTAATCCTCTTGGGTTCTAGTGTTGAATGTCTAATAAAAACGAAAATCCGACTTGAATTACATCGTAATTGAACCAATCAACTTGCTTGGAATGAAATTGGAAATGTATTAAAAAGAGAAATACGTACATTGCTTGACATTACAACGCTAGAAATAGAAATTGACATACTCGAAATTGAAATGTACTTGGAAATTGAAATGTAGCGCTTGCTTGAAGTAAAAATGCTTGAAACTCGAACAACTACGGATTGAAATTGGGAAAATACTTGAACTAAACTAAGGATGCTTGAAATAAAATTAAAAATGAGCTTGCTTGCAAAAAGAAAGGCCTAAAATTCTACTAGAATGATTGGAGCATTGCACTGATTTTTGGAGTTGGAGTTATATATCCCTTGTTTGCTCTTTGATTGGGGTATATATAGGCTACAGAAGGTCTGGCGTATATATAGGCTACAGAAGGTCTGGCCAGCCATGTAAATCTTCCACTTTGTGCTCATAAAGTAGTGCTCCACTACTTTGTAACTTCCCACATGGTGCCTAAATAATTGCCACATGTCATACTAACCAAATTAGACTTAATCCTTGCTTGACATGTGGCATAACCAATCACTAACTTTTCAAGACTTCATCTTTGCTTGACACGTGGCGTAACCATCCACTAATTAAATTAGCCACTTTATATAATTAACCACCCACTCATTACGTTAGTGGCCCACTTTCTTCGGTAACTCCCCACTAATTTAAATTAGTGGCCCACTAACAAAATGGTTAGTAGCCACTAACACACCAACTTCCACGCCACATGGCAACTCACAATTGGTGGTTATTTTTGTGGTGAACACTTTGCCCCCCGTTCTTGCATCTTTCAAATTACTTTTGTAGCAAAGAATTTGTAAAGATTGAAGAATATCTACTTTTTGCCATGTAGGTCTTTGTAACACCCCAACCTAACATCCATACTGACCCTTCCGGATGGGTCAACATGTGTCAAGATGGAGGTACAACCCGACCTTCTCATTTATATTTCCACACGAGTTACGAAGAAGTACATATAACAAAATGAAATATCATGTCCACAATATGTCCCAAATCGTTATACATAACTATATAAATGGAAAACCAAATAATAATGCCAACATCCCTGGCAACTAGGCTGTGACATGGTCCATAAATAATACAAATAATTATAATGCCGAAATACATATATATTTCTCACTATATATATGTGTAAAATAATCTAATGCAGAGTCCAAAGTCCCAAGCTAATGGGGTCGAGCTAAGCCACACATCCAAATCTGTATTTACCTGTCATCTGCTGCATAAAAAGCAAGGGTGAGCCTCAAATCACTCAGTAGAAATACAACCTAATATAACAGCAATAATACTGATGCAAGGAATATTAAATAAAATATTTCAACATTCCATGGTAAGATCATCATCTCAAGAATGGTGGGTGGTTTTCATGATTTTTAATTCAGTGTATCGAAACCTTAATGCTTTAGAAGAGCTTTAGATATTTGCTAGATTGTGTCAATCCACCGGGCTCTAGTGGGCCAGTGCTATATTGTGTCAATCCACCGGGCTCTAGCGAGCCAGTGCTAGATTGTGTCAATCCACCGGGCTCTAGCGGGCCTGTAGGGTCATGCCATCGACTCCACCCTAGACCAAGGTCTGAAATATCTCATAAGTCATCATATCAATATTACATCAAAGTAATCCAAGCACATTTAAAGCATATCATTTCAAGTATCAATCATTAAAATCAATATCTCAAATCACTAATTTCATCGTAGCTCAAAGTACGTTCAAATCATAAAATGAGTACATTTCATAAATACGATTCACAAATACATTTCATAAACAATCCAATACCACATGTTATTAACTGATAGAGGAGTATTCTCCGACTCTATATCCGTTTAACACATTATAAACATTGTTAACTAGTGATATACATTATCATATCGTAATATGTAACCATAGCCCATCGCTTAAGGGATAGATGATAACTTACCTGAACCATTGTCATGCCTTGCAACCAAATGTATCAAAATACAGGACCTCAGCTCAACCATTATACAAAACTATACCAACACATATCCTCCAATACCATTATTTCGTAATAACAGATATCACTTTAATATAAGTTTGAGTAATCATTTCGTATACCATCTTAACTCACAAAAAAATAGTTCACAAGGCAAATTACTGCTAAACAAAAATACATTTCTACACCATTGCTTGTGTTTATCACTTTATTTTAAAAATTGAGATAAATCAAAATACAAGGGAATGGCTAATTGAAACAACTCATGGTCTCTCTTTTATTTGTAAAACAGTTCCGGAAATCAGGCACACAAGTATAAAACCAAACATCTCAATTTTTTTTTACATAAATCTGTTATAATATGCCTTTGTGATATTTCTGATGAATAAATGCAGTGAAGAGCTCATTCCCATGTTTGTAAGTATGTTAGATTCAATATTAAAAATAGGTTATTAAGCAATGGTTAAGTTCTTAAATATTTCAATGCCTTGCCTTGGATTTCTTTTCTTAAACACGTCATATAATTTTGACAGCCCAATAATGATAATAATAATATATATATACATCTCATGTATTTATTCAAAGCCACAATAAAAGAGTAAGGTTCTCCTACATTCACTATTCATATTAATCAAAGATATATGAAGTCTAAGTGATTCTTAAATCAATAATAGAATCGTTGGAATTAATATTATTAATAGTAAAAGAGTACTTATTCCTACCTCAAACGCAATGGTGTTCCAACTCATATGGCTCCACGAGCCTCCCAAATGCAATGCTAATGCAATCCCATATACAAGGGTCCTTCCAAGAACTCTCCAAATCTGACAAACAAAGTAACAAAGATGCAAAAGGAAAATCAAAAGAAAGCGAAGGGTCTAGAATCCCAAAATAACATAACTCAAACCCTTATACGGTTTAAACCCAATTTTAAGGACCCAAAACCTCACAACAATTAAACATAAAAACCTTGAACCTTCTGGAACATAAATATCAAGCATCAATAGATGCTACATAGTTAATTTCATGGCCAAAGTCTAAACGATTAAAGAGATATACACCCAGATAGCAAACTAATGCTCCCCAAAGGGCATTTCTGGTATTTCTAAATTTTCTCTCTCTCTCTCTCTCTACCATGAATCTGACCACAATACCAAAATATTTAGAAACTAGACTTCATAAGCTTTCTGTGCATATAAAGAACACTCAAATTCGAGTCCGGATGAGTGAAATACAAGCATTTGAAGTTAACACAGAAAACGCCCATAATGTGCCCGTGAATAGTGTCCAAGACTCCACAAATTTCACAAACACCCACCAAATCATCAAATCTTAGTCCCAAACTTTAAATCTATGATAAACAAACCTTAAAAACAATAACTACACCAAAAATACTCAAATCACATGGTTCGATCTTGAGATCCACAAAGTTTTAGGCATAAAACCCAAACAAACCCATTTTCATCACAAACTAACCAAGCCTCACCAAATCAACACATCAATCCTTCAAATTCACATCCAAACACTACAAAAACAACCCCCAAACACCATCCAAGCATAACCTTCCCATAAACACAAGATTTGACTCAAATCCCATAAAATGGGTATGAAGAAAAACTATTAAAGATGAAGGAAAGGAGTGTGGGAAGCGAACCTTACCTTCACCGGCGACAAGATGGCAGCGGCGGCGAGCTCCGGCTGCCTCCCACGGCTGCTCTCCCCTTCTCCTCTCTCGGCCCTCACTCACACTCTCTCACAGCCCCTCTATTGCCTGAAAATATGAAGAAAGAAAAGAAAGGGGTGGGTTTTGTTAAAGTCAAATGGCAAAATTGTAATTTTCGAATTTTTTTTTTTTTTTTTTTACAAAAGTAATACAAAACTTTATTTAAAAACACATAAATAAAGATTTAAAAGTATGGGTTGTCACAGTCTTGATATTTTATAGCTTCTTTTGGGGTTGTCAAACTTTTGATTTTAGGCCTTTCACAGAAAAGTCTCACACAATGGTCTTCAGTAAAGGCCTTTAGATCTTTTGCTACTGTCTTAGCTGTCTGCTTGGAAAGTCTTCAACCTGTTATATTCAGCCTTGTTTAATCTCTGACCTGTAGACTTTATGATCTTCCTTGAACTTTTGCCTGTAGTCTTGTAGACCTTCTTTCAACATATCTCTCAAGTCTTTTGTCAACGGCTTTAGAAATTTGAGATCGTTCCTCCAGGTCTGGTTGTAAACTTTGCTAGGATGGTCTTTGTTGATGTAGTATATTCCTCCACGTCTGATTGTAGGTGAGTCTGACTTTATGAGTGCTAGAAAGGTCTTCTGAAATGGCTATGCATGGTGGAAAGGCCTTCTGAAATAGATGTGATTTCTCCAAATGTCTGAAATAAAGTTAATACGCACTGTTGTGGCGAAGAACTTCCTCCCGTTATTTGTAGAGTTCTTTCTTTATGGCCTAAAAAGGCCATTCTTCTCAACTTGCAAGGCCTCCTCAACCTATAAGGCAATTTGTAAAGCCGTTTTTCACGGCCTCAAGGACTTCCTTTTCGGCTTATATGACCTGAAAATTTGTAAATACTAATTTTATAGCCTATAAGGCCATCTTTTTTTGCCGGAAATATTATCCCTTCTTCACCAACCATATCATCTTAATCCAAACTTGATGGCCTCTACAAACCCATCCAGGATGTAAGATGGATTGATATAGATTATTGATTTTCATTTTGAATTCATGCCTAATAATTTCCATAACTATTCTGGTTTGATCTAAGAAAACCAAAGAACACATCAATTGAACAAATTTAAGAATAAAAGGCATGGATAGGTATTTGACCCCATTTGTTACCTCATTAAAGACATCATTGTTGCCTTCTATATGTGATTGGTCTATATTTGGAGGCTTCTTGATTCTGCAGGGACCGATTCATTTTCATAAAGACAATCGGGAACGGTCCCCTGACCATGGAGAAGGTCATCTTCATCACAACCTGTTAAGACATTCTCCACTTTGTTGTCCTCCGTACCATATTCGTCAATATCTGGACTCTTTTTTGACTATGGTACATATTGATGTTTATTCATAAAGACCTTGAGGAATGGTATCCTGACCATGAGGATAGTCATTTTCATCTTCAAAACCTGCAGAGACATTATCATCTTTATTGTCTTCCATACCACACTCGTCGATATCTAGAGGTTCCTTGACCTTGGTACAGATTGGTGTTTCTTCATATAGACCGTGATGACCGGTCTCCTGACCCTAAGGATGGTCATTTTCATATTTAAAACCTGCAATGACATTCTCCACAGTACTTTTAAGAGTATAGTTGTCAATCCTAAGGCTTTCAACAATTGTAAGACCGTCATCAGAAAAGTCATGCTTCGTCGACTTTTCTGTTAAGGCCTCGAAAGGCCTCTCGTGCACGGTATTGTTGTTTTCATCATCAGTACAACTTATGAGGACTTTCTTCACACTATCTTCAATATTAAGATTGTCACCAGAAAAGTCATGTCTGGTCTTTTCTGTTAAAGCCTCGAAAGGCCTCTCGTGCACGATCTCGTTATTTGGCATTTCTACCTACACCCCGAGTGTTAATTTGAAGGACCATTGGTCGTTTTGGCACTTACTCTTAATTTCCTCCTCATACAAAGGATTTATATTACATGTAAACTCTTGAAGACCATGATTCTTAGAACCTTGCCCTCCGGGCATTTGGTTCATGAGTGGTCTTTCCTCATTTTGAGAATGCACAATAGGAGTAGTGATGACTATATGATAATTTTCCAATGTCATATTTTGACCTTCAGACTCGTTGTGATTGTTAACGGTCTGATCCAAGCCTTCGGTCAGGCCTTTTCCACATAAAGGTCTTACGACAGGTTTTGTAGCCTCCACAGCCATACATTCCGGGACCATATTCTTGATCTCATTATGGTCTGACCCAAAATTTCTCCTATTAGGAATCCCTGGAGGCCTTTCCGGAATAAACAGAGGATTTTGAAATGAAAGGATATCGATGAACAACAAAGGATACGCAGCGGAAGACAAAATAGCATTTAAAATTTTTGAATCCGTTCATCGAAAACTTTCTAGGATACTAACAAGCATGAAACCACATATGTAAATAAACAAGAACAATATTTAACAACTTAAATAAATCTTACTTGAATATGCTTTGCGATATAGCTTTCCTTCAAGTTCAAAGCAATGAAACCTCTAAAGGTATCCACACGAATGTAAAACTTCTTGAACCTCCTAGTCCTCCACAACACTTTGAGAGAAGCCAGCTTGGAGAGGGAGAGAAGAGAGGGACGGCTAGAGAGAGAAAACCCTAAGGGAAGTGATGATTATTATTTTAGGGTTCCCTCTCTTCTTATTTATAAACTCTCTCCTCTTTTTGGAGTGTTTGGTTACTAGTGCTAGCATGACCAAACATCCTTATATAGATTAACCATATTCTTGGTTATGTTTAACTTTTAATTAATTAACCATTAATAATTAAAGTCAAACATATTTCAAAGATAGAGTTCCCCTCCCACAAGTTCAAAAAACTCACTTACACCCTATTGTGTGTGACCCTTTGGGTTCACCCTAACCTAGCAATGGACAGGGACATCTCTATGTCTCCTAAAAATAGAATCTTTCTATTTTAAGGTTCAATTGGAACGATTCCAATTTTGCCCTTAAGAGGTTTTCTCCATATCTATAGGGGCTATATTTATCTGGTTATAACCTGAGAACCCGTCCATGAAGGATAACAAAGCATGACCGGCGGTACTATCTACCAGGATATCTATGTGTGGCAACGGAAAATCATCTTTAGGGCATACCTTGTTCAAATCTCGGAAGTCTACGCACATTCTAACCTTCCCATCCTTCTTAGGCACCTGCACAATGTTAGCTAACCATGGGTACTCTACTACTTGGAGAAATCCAACGTTCATCTGCTTCACTACTTCATCCTTGATTTTCAGTGCCCATTCCGGCTTCATTCTCCTCAATTTCTGCTTAACTGGCTTAACCCCCGGATTAGTAGGGATAAAGTGTTGTACTATGTCGGTGTCTATTCCTGGCATATCTTTGTACGACCATGCAAAAACTTCTATATTCTCTTTCAACAATCCTACCAATTTTTCTTATTCTTGTGGTGACAGAGTTGCCCCAATGTTAATTATCTTAGGCGATTCATTGGATCCTAAATTAACTGATACTAATTCATCCACAAGGTCGAGAATGTTCCATTTCCCTTCGTTGTTCAAACTCAGGGGGAACATCCTCTCTAGGATCTATGTTCATGCCATATACACCCATAGAAGATAGAAGAGATAAGCTGCAAATGTAAAGAATGAAGAAAAATGAATACTTTATTAATTATGAAGAAAGAAGAATAATCACAAACTAAGCTATCATTTGCCTCCTAACAGGGGAGGGATGATTTTATTGAAAATGGAAAAACAAGAGTCCTATTCTACAATCCTATAGAAAGAAAGTATAGAAATCCTACAAGCTATCATCTGATGGTAGTGAATTTTCCGCAACTGAGTCTTCAACTCGAGGCTCATACTCAAGGCTCCAGTTGGTCAATGGACTGATGGTATCTTCAATGAGGCGGATAGGATTGGATTCATGAACATGCTCTTCGATGCAGGCGATTTCTTTGAACATAGCCCCTATGGCGACTTCATCGATATAGTCGACCCAGTCAAACTCTGTATGCTCTTCGACAGTGATGGTAGTTGGAGATAGAGGTAATGGAGTGCTGAAGAAGATTTCAACCCCAGGAACTCTAGCTTTCTGATCTTCGAGGTAAATGGGCTCGGGGAACCCACAATAAGGGAAATCATCCCCTTCTTTGACAAAAGTCTCATTCAAAGTGGCCCGGTAAGGTTTCAGAGTGAAGTTAGATACTCGTTCCTCTTCTTTAGCCAACTGTCTTTCTCTTTTTTTCTGTGCCATCTCTTTTCTGTCAACTTTGGTACTTTGATAGCCCAATCCAAAATGGTAGATTGCTGAAGGATACTCAATAGAATCAGGTGTGCCTTGATGACGACGACCTAAGCCCATACCTGGAAAGAAGCCCATATTTTTCATGATCTGGCCTACTTGCATATTCCCATACGGACTATAATCTAGCACCATCTTCTCTTTACATCCAGATTCAACTTCTACACATTGTATGTATTCAAAGCCTGTCAATGGTACTTCTTCGATTTCTGGCTTGATCTCACAGATAGGTACACGGGTGTCATTTGCTTTCAATTAACATGCTAACACAAATGTATGACAAAGATAATCACCAAAAATAGCATTTTTAGTAATAAGCCAAAACAAGCAATGTTATAACTTCTAAATTATTGTATAATTAATCTCTTCATCTTACATTCAAAATTAGCAAGTTTCAAGCATATGGTTCATCAATTTGAATTTTAAGCACATGACATAGAAGGAATTATGAACAAGAATTTAAGAGAAAATTCTTACACATTACCAACCAAAGTTTATGCTCATTTCCTTCATCTTTGAAGAGTTGATGGTGGATTTGCTTGACTAGTGATCTTCATCACTTTATGAATGAAACATTTAATGTTCTCCATCATCAATGATTGAGTGCATGGCTTCATCAATTCTTTGTCACACAAAGATGGGCTCTTCTTTGATCTATTTACACAAACATTTCTCTTTCAAAGTGTCAATAAACAATGATAATCATCATAAATGGATATATGCTCAAAATATCATAAAGAGATAATATGCAAAGATAAATAAGCATTAACAAGCATAATTCCATGCAAAGTAGTTTAATGTCATTTTCGGACACGGGATAGTTTACAGTCATTTCGGACTAAAGGGAATCAAACACTATGTGAGATAGGATCATCCTTCCTAACCCAAATAGTTTTCACCTTTGGTTTCTCCATGTCAACCTTAGGAGACAAAGACCTTTTCTTATACCAATGGCTATCATAAGGTCCATAATCACATGGGGTCCTTCTATAGTCTCTTAAGAGGTGATATCAATTTGGTCTAATATAACCATTTTTGCTACAATGATGGCAAGTGGGAATAAATCTAGGAGAGTGATGTGTGTGTATAGGTTCATGCATAATTTTCCTAGGTTTGTTCTTCAAGCCATATCTTCGACTCTTATCTACAAAAGTCCTAGCTTTTGGTCTTGGGCATTTGGGACGAATGTGTCCCTTACCACCACAATTACGACAAGTAGAAATATATTTGGGTCTAGCTTTGATCACATGAGCTTGCTCTTTAGGTTTTGAAATATGAGCTATTTTTAAAATATAGTTTTCTTTCTTCAAAGAGTCTATTTCTTTTATCAAATGAATCTTTTCATTATCACAAGTTTTCAAACTTTGTTCAAGACTCTCAATTTTAATTTCCAAAATAGTATTTTCATTTTTCAAATTTTCAAAATCTTTTGATGAAATTGATGTAAAGGGAATGTTTCTCAAATTCTTAATTTCTTTAACTAAAGTTAAATTTAGCTCTTGAAGAGCCATTTTCTCTTTTAAAATAGATGACAAGCCATTTTTTAAAGTTTTGTGAATTTTATTCAAAGTAGAGTTATTCTTGTAAAGTTCTTGACAAATAGTCATAAGTTCCTCAAAAGAAAATTCACAATCATTTTCAAAATCATCATTGAAATCATTTACACATCTAGGAGAGGTGGATTCATCAAACTCATGAACATGTAAACCAAGACAAAAATTCTTTTCAAAATCCATTCTTTTTAAATAACAAATAAACAAGTTTGCAAAGATCTTTAGCTCAAAAAGATAATCAAATATAGAGCACCTGCTCTGATACCAATTGTTGGCCCAAGTATATACCTCTAGAGGGGGGTGAATAGAGGTTTATGCAAACTTCAACAATAATTACCAAATTAAAATTAAGTCCAATTAAATTTAACTGAAAATAAACAAGTTAATAAATTTAATTGGAAATAAATAGAATATGAGAATGTATCACGACTCAACAAAATATATAGCAATTAAACAAATTTAAATGAAAGAGATAGAGTTAGAGAGATTCAAACACAAGGATTTTAACGTGGTTCTATCTCTGTCTACATCCACGCCTCAAGAGCTCCGTCGTGAGGATTCCACAATCCACTATGGATCACTTCTTCAAGGTGGAGAAACCTTTACAATTGTCTTCTTTCAAAGGTGGAAGACACTCACCCACCTCACCCACAATCTACTTTCAAGGTGGTAGATTCTTACCCACAAGGGATTAACAAAACCCTTAAATCTCACAAGGTTACAAGATGAATATAGAGTGTACAAAAAATAGCTCATTCAAGAGTAGATGTATACAAGTATGAGCTCTCACTAATATCTCTCAAAGATTAAGAACTAATTTGGCTTCAAGAGAGAATAATGAATCAAATGATTAAATCCCACAAGAATGATGTAAACTAAGTTTATGTATGATTGTGTATAATCTTTTTTTGGTTTAAGACTCATAAAATGAGTATATATAGACCCATCAAAGAATATGGCCATTTAGAAGAAAAATAGAGCCGTTAGGGTTTGAAAAAAAAATAGCCGTAATTAGGTTCAAGGCTCGGTTAGTCGACTAGGAAAGGGTTATTAGTCGACTAGGGATTTATTTTCGCGAAACAAAGCTACTGCCACAAACAGTTGACCAAACAGTCGACTGTTTCAAGAAGATAGTCGATTGTCTCGAACAAACAGTCGACTGTTTTGAGTGATGAACCTCAAAAATAGCCTTTTACAAAAAGCGCAACTTGGTTACATTAAAACCACTTGTTCCCACTTAGTCTTGTCTAGTTCAAAAAGTTTTCTAAAAGATGTTTAAGCCAAAACAGTAGGTGTAAAATATTTTGACTTTTGAGTCCATATAGCCTATTAACTTTTGACCAAAAAGAGATTTTCCAAAGTTAAAACCTATGGTCTTTAAGTTATTCTCAATGAGCCAATTAGTTCATCCTAAAGAGAGATTTACATACAAGTCCTAAACACTCACACAAGAATGAAATTAAAGTCTTCACAAAGGTTCTTCAAGTCTTGGGCTTAGCTTGTGCTAGGCTTCATGATTGGCTTGAGGTAGGCTTGAGCAAGACTTCATCTTTAAATGGTTCTCTTCATGGTCCTTAGTGAATATATGACTATTCGTATTCACATAAGGCACACATAGGGTGTATGAGCTTCATGGGTGCTTCAAGCAATGTTGAATATTCTCCATTGAAAGGCTCAAATCCCGTTTCTTATAAGCATGAATATAATATGAAGGATATACCAGAAACATAGGATAATCAAATGTTCAACATAGTTAGCCAATATATCCATTTAATAGAATTTGCCAAAAATCCATTAAAAGGTTTGACATATATCATAATGTTCAATAAGGTAACAATGTATTCATATGGATAATCATAATACAATGTCTGTTATCATCAAAATCATTCAACAAAGAGTGGATAAACTATTTACTAGTATTGGATTGAAGCCATAGGGCTAATAGTTTGTCTATGTTCAGCTCCTTGTTTAAGACTCATACAATGAGTATTTATAAGCCCCAATAAAAATATGGCCGTTATGGTAAAAAATATAGCCGTTTGGGTTTGTCAAAACTAGCCGTTATAAGTTTCAAGACACTCTTAGTCGACTGGGCAAAGAGGGTTAGTCAACTAGCATAGAGAAAATCATAGACATTTGAAATCTGGGCACGATTAGTCGACTAGGACAGGGGATTAGTCGATTAGCTTTGGTTTTCACAAAAAAAAACATGCTTACTGCCATTCCTTTAGTCGACTGGGCTTAATGGCTTAGTCGACTAGGCTAGGTAGAAAATCAGTTTTCATGAAACCTAACAAGTCTTTTGAGTTCAAATTAGCCCACTATGATTTCTACTTAGTTTTGACCAAAATATGATTTTCCAAATAAGTCCAAACTAAAGTCTTTACGGTCAAAATCTTTTGAGCCAAATAAGGTTCAACCTATTGAGAGATTGATACAATTTAATCCTAAGCACTTACAGACAAGAACAAGCAAAAGTCTTCACGAGTTGATTCTTCAATTTCTTGTGCTTGGCTTTCATCCTTGAACTTTAATAACGAAGTACATAGCTCGCTTTAAGATCCTTAGTGAATATGTAATATTCACATACAATTTGCTATGCTAAGAGCTTGAGCTTCATGAATATTTGATCTTTCTTATTGATGACTTGAATACATGAATCCTGTTCTTTTAAGATATATACTAGATTGCAGGTATAAGAATCTCATGATTAATTTCACCATCATCAAATAATCAACAAGAATATCCATTTGATAATGACAAGATATTTAACCAAATAATCATAGTATTATGTTTAAATATACATAACACAAAGTATGTTATCAAGAAGTTCAACCAAGAACATATGCATTATATTAAATATTCATAGTACAATGTTTGTTATCATCAATATCATTTAACAAAAGTGGATAAATCATTTTATCAATTTTGGATTGAAGCCATAAGGCTAATAAAAATCGTTGTGTTTGAATTTCTCTAACTCTATCTATTGCATTTAAATTCATATACTTGCTATATGTTGAGTTGTGATTCAATTTGCATTATAGTTATTAAACTTTTTAAGTTTTCTAAAAGACACAAATTCCATTTGTAAATTTATTTTTGATTGCCAATACTCTATTCCCCCCCTCTAAAGTATACTTAGGGACAACATGTTCAATTACTCATATTTGAACATTGATTGATGTTCAATATCATAGGCCTGAACAAAAGTACGAACTTAAAATTTTTTTTTAAAAAAAAGTACATTTTCATTGTTGGAATCATCCAATATGACCACTTCATTGTCCATTGATCAATTGTGAGCATAGGGTTTATGGAAAATATATGAACATGAGAAGGAGAAGGTGGGTGCAGGAAGTAATATGATTTATTTTAATTTAATTTGTTTATCTGATATTACCATTAATAGTAAATTTATATGTTAAAACAACTTAGAAAATGACATACTATATATATTTTTTTTATAGGCAAAGTATTATATTAGATTAAAAATAAGAGAAAAGCAACATACAATCCCACCAAAAAAATACCCAAGACCAACAGAGATCACCACCCAAGCCATAGTCAGGCAAACAAAACAGAGCACCCACCCCAAATACATAAAAATAAAAACCACAAGCTACATCCATAAGGCCTAAAAATCACACCCAAATAGCAACCATTCACAAAGCTACCACCAGCAAGTTGAGATAATACAAAGCAAGACCGAAATCCAAAAGCTCACCAACAAAGTAGGACCATGGGGAATCCGCTGCATATCACTGCAAATCTAAGAACATCGGCAGCAACAACATGAAATTCGGCCAGACAAGTTAAATCATCACTACCACCCAAAAAACATTTGAACACAAAATCCTCAAGCCAGCTAAGCAATCAATCCATAACAGAAAACAGATGGAAGCTCCTGCACCACGCGCTAAATAGAACTAACCAGAATCAGACAAAGCACTTCCCAGAATCCACTCAAATATCGCCCCCAAATAGAGGATAATATTAACAAAGCAAAATTGCTGAAGCATTATTACCCCATCCTCATAGAAAAACAACATATACCCCATCTCAAAGAAATTGAAACTACCCATAAACAGAGGAAAACATCCTATATTGCACAAGAATCTGCTCAAAAAGCTATTCACACCCATAATAACCATTATTCCTGCAATCAACATGTGGACCAGCCTTTTGACGGGGCTTAGGTATCCACATCATCACCGG
>JAESVK010021902.1:0-10968 GCA_017140935.1 Hamamelis virginiana | reverse complement strand
ATATATATATATATATATATATATATATATATATATATATATATATATCATTCTTTGGAAAAGCCACGCCTCAAAATTTTAATTAATCAAATATCCACTAACCCCAAATATTACTTGAAAATCCTTGTATATGTTTAAGTAAGAGTTGTAAAGAAAGCCCAAGACATATGCCCGTACATGACTAGATGCATATTTAAATTATAATAAAAAGTCACATAGGCCGTAAATAGTAACATTTAAATCCTTATACTCAATGCTCCCCATAATATAATGCATGGATAGAATATATTCCACATATATTATGATTTATACATACACTTAAATCACAACTATCCATGGTGCTAAGCTATATATATATATATATAGTTTGAAAATATTTAAACGCAAAGTCTATATTCACACGGACACATTTACATGCATTCCAGCATTATTATACTTTATATATCTTATCCCATTGAAAATTAAAGTCACGGATTGTAAGTGATATATATACACATAGTATATAAATACACGTAGTGCGCCGAACATTTATAACCACAAAAAGTATTTTTTTCATAAATATTTAAATCACAATAACACTCCAAATTTCAAATGAATTCAAAATTTGTCTTAAGATTGTTAGAAAATTATAATTGCACTATTTAGAATTTGGATAATATTGTGTGTAAATAAATGAATTAAATAAATCATACAAATAATATTAGCAATCCAGAATGTACATATGTTGTAATATATATGTATATTAATTCTGTATTACACAAAATTATATACCAAGTAGAAAACAATTATTTAAACAATTAGATAAGAAAAAGACGATTAATACTAGAATAAGAATTATATGAAGACTAGAATTTTATTAAGTAACCAATAGCATATAAGATAAATAAAAGAATATATTCAATAGGAAAATTATCACTTACCTGTTATCCACATAACAAAAATGTATAAACTCCATATTGAAGAAATTAAGAAACCTACATTAGTTTTGATCAAGGCTACTATTTGACAGTGTTAGCCCTAAGGTCCTTGACCTTATTTTGATGATAACTAAACCATACCTTTCTTCTAACAAGTGGTTGAGTGTTGTGTCTCCATAGATTCTCTTTGGAGTCTTCATCAACATACATCAAGCATTCCAAGTGCTCATTGTTCAAATCAAAGCTCATGATGATATAAACTTCAAGTGTCAAAGCAATTCAAAGATGTTCAATCCTTGAAGACATACTAAAGCTTATGAAGGCCAATTGAAGTCAAGTTGATCTACAAGTACTTTAGGAACTCTTTGTAAGGCTTCTCTCATGATCAAATGTCTAAAGCTCAAGAGAAAATATTTTACATCTCATTGTGCATTAGCATTCATGCTTAAATTGCTTTCAAAATTGACCAAAAATATTTTGGAACACTTAGTTAACTTGTCAAAGTGTTTAGTGTTGATTTTGACTTAGAAATTTCAAATTTTTGCTTTTGCAACTTCTATAGTCGACTAACCACTTAGTCCTAGTCGACTAATCGAAGTCAAGAAGCAGGGTTTTGTGAAATTCTAAGTTAGCCGACTAATCACCCTTGACTAGTCGACTAATGGTTTCTTAGTCGACTAATCTTCCTTTGTTAGTCGACTAATGAAAGGTCAGAAGCCATGTTTTGGTTACAACTTTGCTAGTCGACTAATAGATCCCGGATCAAATTTTCCAAATGTGTTTTAAGTTGGTAGTCGACTAACACCCCCTGTTCTAGTCGACTAACAAACCCAAAAATTGTTCAAACATATTTTTGACTAGCTAGTCGACTAATCTTCTCGTGCTACTCGACTAACCGAGCC
Source organism: Hamamelis virginiana (assembly GCA_017140935.1). Classification (NCBI taxonomy): domain Eukaryota; kingdom Viridiplantae; phylum Streptophyta; class Magnoliopsida; order Saxifragales; family Hamamelidaceae; genus Hamamelis; species Hamamelis virginiana. The sequence goes on along the minus strand of JAESVK010021902.1, from coordinate 9,149 downwards.
CGGGAATGAAAATCTCTTTGAAAAATGCCTTGTTAGTCGACTAACAAGCTTGTCCTAGTCGACTAAGGCTTCTGCAACTTCAAAACGACTCTTTCTTAAATCAGTCATTCGAGCATTAAATGTTCCCCAACCACCTTAAACCTTCCTAATCCGACTTATAGGGTTTCAAACGGTCATTTGGGTCTTGGTTTACTATATATTGAAGGTTGGTGATCATTTATTGTTTACTAAGTGATTTAATCTTTTGTCTTTACATCCATTACTCTCAAGCATTCAATATTCACTCTTCTCATTGATTAAAATCTCTTGTGCTTCATCCATTTGATCATTTGAGAAGTTATTGTTCTTTTGTATTGATTATAAATCAGCTTTGTGAAGCATTTTATTGTATCATTCAATATTCAATCATTTGTATTGTGAGATATAAAGGGTTTTGTGAGAACTCTTGTGGGTGAGTTGTCTTCCACCTTGAAAGAAGGCAAGTTGTAAAGGTTTCTCCACCTTGAAGGAGTTGCTTAGTCAATTAAACATCTTGACGGAGTTCTTGAGGCGTGGATGTAGGCGGAGACTGAACCACGTTAAATCTTTGTGTTTGATTCTCTAACTCAATCTCTTTATTTCTAGTTATATATTTGTTTATTGTTGTATTGAGTTGATATTTAATCTTGCATTCTACTCATCCATTTTCAAGTTTGCAAAAATCTTGTATCCCATTTTTGAAATATTTTTATTTGCCTTTACTTTATTCACCCCCTTCTGGAGTATATTTTCGGCCAACAATTGGTATCAGAGCAAGTGCTCATCGTTTTTCAAAATTTGTTGAGCTAAAGATCATGGCAAATCAAATGGGAACCAACCCCAATAGACCTCCATTTTTCGATGGTGAAAATTATGGATTTTGGAAAAATAGAATGCAAAATTGGATTGAATCTTATGACATGAGAATTTGGAAAGTTATAATGAAAGGGAATCAAAATGTTTTCAAAAAGGATGCCGAAGGGCAACTTGTTCCCAAAACCTTAAATGATTGGACCGAAGATGACATGAAAGTTATCCAAATTAATTCTAAAGCAAAAACCGTATTGTATTATGCTATTAATGTTAGTGAATACAATCGTGTCTCATCATGTGCTACGACACACGAAATTTGGAGAAAACTTGAAGTCACTTATGAAGGTACCAAACAAGTTAAACGTTCCAAAGCTCTCATGCTTAGACAAGACTATGAAATGTTCAAGATGATTGAAGGTGAAAATGTTAGAGATATGTTTACTCATTTTACTAATCTTTTGAATGAATTGCAAGCTTTAGGGAAAGTTATTCCTAATGATGACATTGTGTCTAAGATTCTTCTAGCTCTTCCACCTTCATGGAGTCATAAAATCACCGCCATCCAAGAAGCCAAAGACATTGAGGAGATTGACATTGATGAGCTTCTAGGCTCACTCATTACCCATGAAACGGCAATGAAGAAGGAGAATAAGGCAATTCAAAGTGAAAAGGACAATGCTCAAGTGAAGAGAACTCTAGCTCTTCAATCCTCTATCCTTGAAGGGAGTGATGGTGATGACTTCACAAACATTAATGATGATGATGATATGACTCTCATCACTAGGCAATTCCAATCCTTCCTAAGGATGAAGAAGAACCAATCAAGACAAGGCAATGGAAGATTTGTCAAAGCAAATGATGGTAGATGCTTCAATTGTAAGAAGTTTGGGCACACCATTGCATAATGTCCTAGAAACAACTCTTCCAACAACAATAACTTCAATTCTTCAAGAAATGATCAAAGAGGCAAAGAGAAAGCTATGGCCGCCACCACCACCACTTGGGATGACATTCTTGAGGATGCAAAGAGTGATGAAGAGACTACCCAAGAGGAGACGGCTAATTTTTGCTTGTTTGCCAACATTAAGGAATCTTGCTTCATGGCAAATGATGATGAAGAAAATGAGATAAATTCTAATTCAAATTGTAATGATGATGAATGTGATTTATCTTTAGAGGACTTTCAAAATTTAAGTAAACTATTTTATGATAAAAATTGTATTTAAAAAGAGAACTTGAATCTTTAAAGAAAAGTCTCTCAACTCTCAAAAATGAGAAACTAGCATTAGTGAATGAAAATTCCAAATTGACTTTGCTATATGAAAAGCAAAGAAATGAGATTGAGACCTTGAGAAACATACCTTCCACTTCTAAATCCTTAATTGACTCATTAACTTTGGAAAATGAACACAATCTTTTGAAATCCAAAGTTGAAGACTTAAACAAAATTATTTACAAATTTACAAGTGGAAAAGAAAATTTTGATAGGTTACTTGGAGCTCAAAGAGTTGGGCTAAACAAAGAAGGATTGGGTTATGTTTCAAACATTAACTCTAAAAAATCTTCACTTTATTTAGATTTCTTTGTTAAAGCCTCAATGAAAGTGGACACCAAGAAATCTAAACCAAAACCTCATTCTCATTCATTTATTGCTAAACAAAATCATAATGCTACTTGTCATTATTGTGAGAGGAAAGGGCATGTCACATTCAAATGTCCATTTAGAAGAAAACGAGGACTTGGGAAAATGATAGCTTGGATTAAGAGGGAACCTCATCCAAGAAATCATTTGAACCTAAGACAATTACTATGAATGAACTTGAACGTTTGAGAATCCTAACCTTATAGGACCCAAGAGATTTGGGTACCAATAGTTCGATTGTTTTGTGTTTGTAGGTATGCTTGAAATCCATAAACAAAAAGGACCAATGGTATTTGGATAATGGATGCTCAAGGCATATGACCGGTGACAAAGACAAATTTATTTCTCTAACTCTCAAAGATGGTGGACTTGTAACCTTTGGTGATGATAGCAAAGGCAAGATCATTGGTAAAGGTAAAATTGGTAATGGCTCTATTACTATTGATAATGTTTTGCTTGTTAGAGATTTAAAGCATAACTTGCTTAGCATTAGTCAATTGTGTGATAGTGGCTATTTTGTGAACTTTACTTCTAAGTCTTGCAATGTTTTGGATAAAAACAAAATCAATATCCTTGTTGAAAAACGTCTTGGAAATGTGTATATCACTTGTTTAGATGATTTAACATCTCAAGATGTAACATGTCTTTCCGCTTTACAAGATTCAAATTGGTTACGGCATAGAAGGCTTGGGCATGCTAACATGGAGTTACTTCAAAGGCTTTCTAAAAATGAACTTGTTGTAGGCTTGCCCAAAGCAAATATTTCAAAAGATAAAATTTGTGATGCATGCCAATTTGGAAAACAAATCAAAACTAGTTTTAAAACCAAAGCGCATATTTCTACATCTAGGCCTTTGGAATTGTTACATCTAGATTTGTTTGGACCAAATGATGTAGCTAGTCTTGGTGGTAAACTCTATGCCTTTGTCTTAGTTGATAATTACTCAAGGTATACTTGGGTTCTATTCCTATCTCACAAGAGTGATACATGTGGTGAATTTATAAAACTTTCCAAAAGACTTGAAAAAGAACAAGGCCACTCCATCATTAGTGTGAGAAGTGATAGAGGTAGATAGTTTAAGAACCAAGACATCGAAAATTTTTGTGATGCACAAGGATACTCACATAATTTTTCGGCCCCAAGAACTCCACAACAAAATGGAGTAGTTGAAAGGAAGAATCGTTCATTACAAGAAATGGGTAGAACCATGCTTAATGAATATAAGCTTCCTAGAATATTTTGGGCGGAAGCAGTTAATACCGCTTGCTATGTGGGAAATAGAGTGGTAATTAGATCCATCGTAGCCAAAACCCCATATGAGCTATGGAAAGGTCGAAAACCAAATATTGGTAACTTTAAAGTTTTTGGATCCAAATGTTTTATTTTGAATGATAAAGATTATCTTGCTAAGTTTGAGTCTAAATCCGATGTGGGTATTTTTATTGGTTATTCAACTAATAGTAAAGCATATCGTGTTTACAATAGATGTACTCTAACCGTGCAAGAATCTATTCATGTTGTATTTGATGAATCTAATCCATTTGTTTCCAAGAATATATGTTGTTGAAGATGATGAAACTAGCAAATTGTTATCTAATGCTAATGAAGAGCTTGGCAAGCTTAACATTAGTAACTCTTCCTCAAATGATGCACCTCAAGAGGAATCAAAGGAGAACACTTCAATTGTAGAAGATGAACCCTTAAATGAACCTCAAGAGTTGCAAGAGTTGCCAAAAGCTTGAAAATTTGTGAAGAATCATCCAATTAATCAAGTAATTGGTGATCATTCATGCAAGGTAAGTACTCGTTCTAATCTTAAAGATGCTTGTAACCATATTGTAACCATATTACATTTGTTTCTCAAATTGAGCCTAAAAATTTTAATAAAGCCGAAATTGATGATAGTTGGATTATTGTCATGCAAAAAGAACTTAATCAATTTGAAAGAAACAAAGTTTGAGAACTTGTACCTAAACCTAATGACCAAACCATCATAGGCACTAAGTGAATTTTTAGAAATAAAAAGGATGAAGATGGTAATATTATTAGGAATAAGGCAAGACTTGTTGTACAAGGTTATAACCAACAAGAAGGCATTGATTATGATGAAACATATGCACCGGTTGCTAGACTTAAAGCTATTCGCATGCTTCTTGCGTTTGCTAGTTTAAAGGACTTTAAATTATATCAAATGGATGTGAAAAGTGCATTTTTAAATGGTTACATTACGGAAGAAGTTTATGTTAAATAACCTCTCGATTTTGAAGACAACACTTTTCCAAACCATGTATACAAACTTTCAAAAGCACTTTATGGCCTAAAACAAGCACCAAGAGCATGGTATAAAAGGTTAAGTAGCTTTTTGCTCTCAAATGGTTTTATTCGAGGCAAAATAGATACTACTCTTTTCATAAAGCTTAAAGACAATGATATGTTAATTGTTCAAATTTATGTTGATGATATTATTTTTGGTGCTACTAATGATCTTCTTTGTGAAGAGTTTGTTAAGTTTATGCAAGATGAATTCGAAATGAGTATGATGGAAGAATTAACATTCTTCCTTGGACTTCAAATCAAGCAAACCAAAGAATGCATTTTGATCAATCAAGCCAAATATGTGAAGGACATGTTGAAGAAGTTTGGCATGGAAGGTGTAAAGTCTAGTCCTACACCAATGAGCCCCACATCTAAGTTTGACCTTGATGAAAATTGTAAGAAGGTAGACCAAAAACTATATCGAGGTATGATTGGTAGTCTTCTCTATTTAACCGCAAGTAGACCGGACATTATGTTTAGTGTTTGTTTGTGTGCGAGATTTCAAGCTAATCCCATGGAATCCCACTTGCTTGCCATTAAACACATATTTAAATATCTTGTTGGGACTTATGATTTAGGCTTGTTATATCCTAAGCATGCTTCATGTCAACTTACTAGTCTTTCGGATGCGGATTTTGCTGGTTGTAAAACCGACTGAAAGAGCACTAATGGCACTTGTCATTTTATTGGCCACTCTATTATCTTTTGGTCTAGCAAGAAACAAACTTCGGTAGCTCTTTCCACAACCGAAGCGGAATACATTACCGCCGGTAGTTGTTGTGCTCAAGTCTTGTACATGAAACAACAACTTGAAGACTATAGGATTCATTTCACTCACATACCTATTCGTTGTGATAACACTAGTGCCATTAATATTTCTAAGAATCCATGTTTGCACTCACGCACAAAATACATTGAAATTAGGCACCATTTCATTCGTGATCATGTACAAATGGGAGATGTTGAACTAGAATTTGTTAGTACGGACAACTAATTGGCGGACATCTTCACGAAACCTCTCCAAGAGGATCGTTTTTGCATAATTCGGCGTGAACTTGGTATGGTTAGACCAATGGAATTATAGTTGTGCATATTGTTGTATTCTTCTATTTCTCATTTTTATTACCTTTTTGAGATGACAAAGGGGGGAGAAATATTTGAATACTTTGAATACTTTGAATCTATGATAATTGAGCTTATTTATTGCTTCTATGTTGATTCAACCATGCTTGTTGTGCTAAATTAAGGGGGAGCTTTGCTCTCTATTTATTATTCAAATTTATGGTTTGTCATCATCAAAAAGGGGGAGATTGTTTGCCCTAAGGTCCTTGACCTTATTTTGATGATAATTAAACCATACATTTCTTCTAACAAGTGGTTGAGTGTTGTGTCTCCATAGATTCTGTTTAGAGTCTTCATCAACATACATCAAGCATTCCAAGTGTTCATTTTTCAAATCAAAGCTCATGGTGATCTAAACTTCAAGTGTCAAAGCAATTCAAAGATGTTCAAAACTTGAAGACATACTCAAGCTTATGAAGGCCAATTGAAGTCAAGTTGATCTACAAGTACTTTAGGAACTCTTTGTAAGGCTTCTCCATGATCAATTGTGTAAACCTCAAGAGAAAATATTTTACATCTCATTGTGCATTAGCATTCATGCTTAAATTGCTTTCAAAATTGACCAAAAATATTTTGGAACACTTAGTTAACTTTTCAAAGTGTTTAGTGTTGATTTTGACTTAGAAATTTTGAATTTTTGCTTTTGCAACTTCATTAGTCGACTTAGTCCTAGTTGATTAATCGAAGTCAATAAGCAGGGTTTTGTGAAATTCTAAGTTAGTCAACTAATCACCCTTGACTAGTCGACTAATGGTTTCTTAGTCGACTAATCTTCTTTTGCTAGTCGACTAACGAAAGGTCAGAAGCCATGTTTTGGTTGCAACTTTGCTAGTCGACTAATCGCCCTTGGTTAGTCGACTAATCGATCCCGGATCAAATTTTCTAAATGTGTTTTAAGTTGGTAGTCGACTAACACCCCCTATTCTAGTCGACTAACAAACCCAGAAATTGTTCAAACAAATTTTTAACTAGGTAGTCGACTAATCTTCTCGTGCTAGTCGACTAACCGAGCTCGGGAATGAAAATCTCTTTGAAAAATGCCTTAGTAGTCGACTAACAAGCTTGTCCTAGTCGACTAAGGATTCTGCAACTTCAAAACGGCTCTTTCTTAAATTAGTCATTCGAGCATTAAATGTTCCCCAACCAACCTAAACCTTCCTAATCCGACTTCTAGGGTTTCAAACGGTCATTTGGATCTTGGTTTACTATATATTGAAGGTTGGTGATAATTTATTGTTTACTAAGTGATTCAATCTTTTGTCTTTACATCCATTGCTCTCAAGCATTCAATATTCACTCTTCTCATTGATTAAAATATCTTGTGCTTCATCCATTTGATCCTTTGAGAAGTTATTGTGCTCTTGTATTGATTACAAATCAGCTTTGTGAAGCATTTTATTGTGTCATTCAATATTCAATCATTTGTATTGTGAGATATTAAGGGTTTTGTGAGAACTCTTGTGGGTGAGTTGTCTTCCACCTTGAAAGAAGGCAAGTTGTAAAGGTTTCTCCACCTTGAAGGAGTTGCTTAGTGGATTAAACCTCTTGACGGAGTTCTTGAGGCGTGGATGTAAGCGGAGACCGAACCACGTTAAATCTTTGTGTTTGATTCTCTAACTCAATCTCTTTATTTCTAGTTATTTACTTGTTTCTTGTTGTATTGAGTTGATATTTAATCTTGCATTCTACTCATCCATTTTCAAGTTTGCAAAAATCTTGTATCCCATTTTTGAAATATTTTTATTTGCCTATACTCTATTCACCCCCCCTCTAGAGTATATTTTGGGCCAACAGAAAGTATGTCCTTAAGACAAATTTCGTCCCTCTTATTGGTGCTTAGAGTTTCTCAGACGTTTGTTTTCCAAGATACAATGATAAACGCTCGAAGAAGAAGCACAAAAATCTTCAAACATAGCGAACCAGAATATGCCTATCTTTCTCTCTAAATGCAGACTAACAAAATAGATGCAATCATTGATACTCAAATGACTTTGCATGTGTCCTATTTATAGACTTAAAGGTGCCTCTGCAGACAAACTCCATGAACAGGCATAACTCTATGTATGGACATAAAGAAAAGACACGACCCTAAAGAACAATCATGATTGTTCAGCACAATTTTTATTCAAAATATAACAAATTAGAGAGTTAGGTTAAGTTTAGGATTGAGAAAGAGAATAAGTTTGTTGCTACTATTGCTAGACTTGAATAAGAGGTCCAAGATGCTCGTGAATTGAAAATAAATTTGGATAAATGATTCGAGCAACTTAATATCTTGCTAGGGACTGTTAAGAAGAATGCAGGAATATAAGTATTAGGATCTACCTCATATGAGACTAAACCTACTTTAGGTGAAGTCAAGTCATCCACTTCTAAGGTAAAGAAACTTTTGATGAAGTCTATGCCTAAGATTGACTAAACTCCCAATAAAAGGTTTGTTCCAAAGTGTGTTCATTATGGAGTTTTGGATCATATTAGGCCTCATTGTCCTAGTCTCAAGAAGACCTCTAGGTATGCTTCTAGAAGTGTGTTTCATGTTACATATCATACATCTTCTAGTTTTGTTCTCACTTGCCACCATTGTGGTAAGAAAGGTCACATTCGACCAAATTGCTTCCACTTGAAGCAATCTTCATTTGCTTCGAATAGAGATAGTCCTTCTAATTGGTTTAGGAGAGACTACAAAATTTTTCCAAGAGTGTCTAGGACCCCTAGAACATGAGTTGACTTGATTACTAGTATAAAGAAAGTGAATACATCTACGAAGTCAACTCCTACAGTCAATGAAGCTTCAAAGCCATCCAATATTAAGACTGTTTGGATTCGGAAAGAGGATTTGATGTCTTTCAACCTCAATTCTTTTTTAGAAAAGAGTTTTTCTCACTCCCTCTAGTGGATGTAAGTTCATTAGTTCGTAATGACTATAAACTAGCTTAGTCCGCAATGACTTTAAACTAGTTTCGTCCGAAACGACGTCAAACTACATTTGTCCGAAAAGACAATACTACCCATAGTTAGCTTATAATTGCTTTTCATTATCTTTATATCTTGTTCCTAAAGCTAAACTATGTAGTTAGGATTTCTTTTTTATTTGATTTTTTTTTTCAATTGGTGTCATATTGTCAAAAATCCAAAAAGATTTTCTTTCCTTTTTTTTTTTTTTTTTTTTTTATTTTTTAATTTTTTTAAAAAAAAAAAAAAATTTTTTTTTTATTTTTTTTTTTTTTTTTTTTTTTT
>JAESVK010021899.1:0-14904 GCA_017140935.1 Hamamelis virginiana | reverse complement strand
ATCTTGCTTTCAACTTTGGCTGTCAAATGACCACTCCAGTGACGCGAGTCACAGAGATTTTGGTGCCAATCTTTGGACGCTTTCTCAAGCGTATATTCGATGAGTTTAACAATTGGAAATGTCCTAGCAGTTCGAAAAATTGAATTTAGAGATTCAGAAGGATTTGTAGTGATAATCCCATAACTGCGACCAGGGAAAAAAGCATTTGACCAGTGTTCCTTAGGAACTTTTGATATCCATTCTTGGGCTTTATTATCCAACCTGGCAATTTCCGCCAAGGTAGCATTGAAATCACATTCTCTGTAGTGGGTGGACAGAATCCAAAACAACTTCTTAAGTTGTACATCCTTGAACTTAACATGAAAGTTAGATTGGAGGTGCTGCATGCAATACCTATGAAATGCATGTGGAAAAACTTTGGGAACCGCATGTTTTAACCCCTTTTGCAGATCAGAAAGTAACGTCAATGTACGGCTACCCAAATTGCCAGCCAATTGATCGCGAAGGTGTTCTAGAAACCATTCCCAATTATGATAATTCTCGATCGGAACAACAGCAAATGCCAAGGGTATTGTCTTGTTGTTACCGTCAAATCCACATGCAATCATTAATGCACCAGGAAACTTACCCCTCAAATGCGTGGCATCCATGGATATAAGTGGTCGCATGTGCGCACGAAATGCATTCATGCATGGACCAATTGTCCAAAAAGCACGGACAAATGACAGGTCACCCGTACCCAGAGGATAAAGATTATGTTGTATCTGCATAAAACTTGAGGGATTAGTGGCAATGAAATGTTCTTTGTAAGTCGGAAACAACCGATAAGATTCTTCGTAGGAACCGTGCACCATCTCAAGTAGTTTCTCCTTTGCCAAGTGTGCTTTTCGGTAGCTTATTTGGATTCGCCAATTGTCAAACATTGTAGATTGTATGTCATTAACTCTCATATCTGGTTGACGCCGAAACAATGCAGCCATCTTATCCACAATCCATAGGTAAGTTGCTTGATTGTGATCAGCGCCTCGAGCTGGAAGCGAGCATGTGTGCCTGGATTTTAGCGTCTTGATTGTGAACCGTCCCATATGTAAAGATGCATGCAGACTCCAACCACATGAATCAATTGCACCGATGACACCGACTTTGTAGGGGCAAGAGTATTTAGTACGGGTGTCAAAATTTTGGCGAATTGAATGTTCTCGAATTGCATCGAGTAAGTCCTTCTTCGTATCAAATGACTGACCCTCCCGCAAGAAGCAATCTTCTAAGAAATCGTCAATTATAAGTGCATCAGATGAAGCGGATGAGTCCGAGTCATCACATTCATTGAGGTTCGAATCCGATTGTGCATTTGCATGTTCTTCTTTATGCGCAAAACACTTTGAATCCAAATCACCATGTGGCACATCTATAGAGGGAGGATTTTCAAATACCGGAACCGGTCCAGAATTAAACGATTTATTCTCACAGTAAAAATCAAGAAGTAGATTATGTGAAGGATATTATCAAATAGATATATAAATTTTTAAATAATACGTCATGTTATACATGAACCACAACATATAAGTGCATTTTTCTTATGTGGAATTCCATAATGGCAGTAAACATACCGTGTTGGAGAGGCTAATTGAGGAGGTGCATGCCGAATACGGGAACCTCCTACTGAACAACCTTCATACACCAATGGTGGGGAAGATACAACATGAGGAACATGATCTGCTGGTGGGTATAACCCATGACTGATACGTTCTTCGATCTTCGGTTCTCGCTTAATATGGCAAGCCATATAAGGTTCATCCGAGATTTTGGATGCGGGTTCTAGCCATTCACTATTATCCCTATGTCGTACAAATAAAAAAAGTTGTGCATCTCATATTAAAAAAATTCGAAATTGAATATCATTTATAATCATGGTAAGTAAAGCGAACGTGAGTATGGTGGACTGGTACTCTTAATCATAGTTACAGGTAAACTAGTAGTTAATAGGTAATGAATTACTTTGCATTACGAGATAAAACACATGTACTCTAGTATCAAATGCGATAATATATAAGGTACATAGTATATAAACAAGTTATTTGATGTAACCTTAATAACAAAACAACAATAAAAAGATTAACGGGATACAATAAATATAGATATGATATTTTATGCACATGTAACATTGAATATGCAAGTTGAAAGAAAGTCTCATTAATAATTGTGGTGTGAAGATGACATAACTAACAATTATATAGGTTCAGCATGAACCTAATGACTTGCAAAAGCCAACACGAGTATGCATCAATATTATGCGGAATGATTAACGCATTATTCAATTTACCTAACTTATGGATATCAATAAATAAATTAAATCCAAATATCTTAAAGCGTAGGCTAAATTAAATAATTTTAAATGTAAGTGACATTTGAACATATAGCACTAATGACGATACTTGTATAACGATTGTATCAATACGGAACTGAAATTTTACGCAGCAATGTTAAACACACGTGGTGTTATACCTCATTGGAGGTGTTGAAATTGGTTGGCTACTCGGTATGGGGCTTAAATTTGAAACATATATCATACCCAATGAGATGGTTGAGTTCTTAAACAGCTCAAATATCCCTTTCAAATCTTCATCGTCATTTAGTTCTGTTGTTATTGACGGCATGAATCTCCCTATGGGTGCAAGCCATTTTAGCCGTAATCTTGTAAACGATGGTGACGTACCGATGCGGTTGTGTATAGTGGACATAAGATCATCAAAGCCGCAACTATATTGCAGTCTAATCACGCGTCTTTCGCCACCAATGTACTCCTCACAACCATTTCGGTCTTCAAATTTCCCATTGAAATGAATCAAGAAAACTGCAACTCCTTCATCCATCCGAACTCTTCAAAACTTTACCACCTGCACTAGACTAAATGGGAGATAGATCTATTGCAATATTAAACAACTAAAGAAAAGTGAAACACAAATACAATGTCCAGTGTGTACTATTGTAACCGTCTACTATAGTGGTGCAACTATAGAAGGCATTCTCAATAACTACTATGTGTCCATGTCCAATTAATTCAGAATCTTACATTGAAATGTAATTTGGGTAATATATTCAAACGCATATACAAACACTATTGCATCACTCGCCAAGCATAAGTTGCACATGGATATAATTACTAAAGGATAATCATAGCATAAACAAGATAAGCTATATTTTTTTATTTTAGTTTGTATTTCGGATGGAGAGGAAAAATGAATAAAGGTTTCAAACAATTCAATATCCGTAAGAATGGATAAGTATCTTCAATATTCTCCTTCTCAAATGCACATTCAAAATGTTCATGATTTTGTGGCATGTTCAAATCATTACTGATAACTAAAATAAAAGATGTTCATAGAATTGAAGAACATTGCACCCAAACCCATACTCCGCATGCACAACCAATTAATGTGTTGATATTACACAAACATTGTGTGCATTTCCCATGTAGGATCATTGTATTCTAACGAAATGTGATGCCCTACAATGAAGTTTAATATCTTATCTTTCGTGAAATTTAGATGTGTTAAATGTCAATTTTGTACTTCAATTAAGATACTCCGAGTTAATATGGCGCTACAAGTAATATTTTAAAAGTTTGACAATGGATTTCATAAAAGATTTTTTTTTTTGAATTTTGTTAAAAAATTAAACAAAATTAAAAAAAATGATTACAAACACTAACATCAATAAAAAAAAACTCTACTGAATTGTAAATTGGGATATTTTCTAAGCAACCAAACAAAGGGGTGGGGTGTATGCTACCAAAATTTTAAAATAAACCGTAAACAACAAAACACATCATATATAAATGTAACATAACCGAAAATCTAATCCACTACAAATTGATGTTCACCTTGTAGAATTTCATTATGTATGGTTTAAGAGAGAAAATGTATTTCAACTTCCGCATAATCGTACCCAACTAATTCCCCTATACAGGCTATCCAGTCTTATTCTTAAATTGAAAATAAAAGTATTTATAGGGTTGATGGATGATTTAAATCAACGCAATTGAACTTCTAGGTGAAAAATGTACTCAATTTGTGCAATTTGAATTGGTGAATATGAAAATAAAAAGCTATAATTTGATATACTTAAAGCCCAAACAGTAGCATAATAAACTGTAAGAGTAGGAACTACAAATTACTATAAGTTCCTCATTCTCCCCAGCCCCAATAACTGCTAGTCAGCATACAAAATTAGGTCCTTACGATCCAGTTTCTATTAACAGCTTTAATTCTTAAAATATATACATCATAAACTATCAAAATTGTGTAATTTTTCAGTTGTTACCAGTTTCTTAAACATTGGCTAACGAATAAATTGGTGGCTGAATTATTCACTTATAACACTTAATAATAGGACCCCAACATTTGGCAAACAATACAAATAACAACCAAATATGGAAATAGCATAGGGAACTAACGAAGAAACATGCCAGAATCTGTGGGAGCAGAGTCGAGGCGGTAGTTTTCTGCAGGGGCAACGGAGCGGCGCCAAGAAGGCGTAAAACCGGATCAATCTTAAGTAGTTTCGATGATGAGAGAGAGGGCGGGATGCTGTGAAGAGCGGCGCCAAGAAGGCGTCAAATCGGAGCAATCTCGGGCAGAGATGATGAGAGAGAGGGTGGGATGATGTGAAGAGCGGCGCCAAGAAGGCTTCAAACCGGAGTAATCTCGGGCGGAGATGATGAGATAGAGGGCGGGATGCTGTGAAGAGTGTAGAGGTAGAGAGATGGGTGGCTTATTGTATGAGATGGTGAGATAGAGAGTAGATAAACAACAATAAAATGTGCATTTTCGTATAAGTTAACTTAACTAACCTTAATTAACTTAATTAACTTAATTATGTTTTCTAATGATACTTAAGAATAATAATTTATTATTGCTTAGTCAAATGTAATGTGATTGATTGGAATGCATGATGTGATCTTAGGGTTGATAATTGGGGATTATGTATAAAATTGGTGATTCCATATTATATTCAAGGTTGGGGATTATGTGATAAATTGGGTATCATGTGTTAAATATTGGAGGACATTGAATGACATGCTTGATGTGACATATTGAAATTGGGGATTATTAGAAAAGTTGGGTATTGTGTATAAATTTGGGGATTGGGGATTGTGTTTACTATTGGGGATTATGTGTAAATATGGTGATTCTGTGCAAATATGGGTATTGGGGATTATATGATAAATTGGGTATTCCGTGAAATATTGGTGATTGGGGACTCTGTAATAAATTGGGGATTTCGAATAAAATTGGGGATTACGTGTTAAATTGGTGATTATGTGTAATAATTTTTGTAGGGGGGACATTGAATGACAAGCATGATGTGACATATTGGAATGGGGGATTATTAGAAAAGTTGGGGATTGTGTATAAATTTGGTGATTGGGTATTCTGTTTAATATTGGGCATTATGTGTAAATATGGTGATTGTGTGTAAATATGGGTATTGGGGATTCTATGATAAATTGGGTATTCCGTGAAATATTGGTGATTGGGTACTCTGTAATAAATGGGGGATTGCTTATAAAATTGGGGATTACGTGTTAAATTGGTGATTATGTGTAATAATTTTATTAATAAAAAATTCGGGGGACATTGAATGACCAACATTAATTGTTGAAGTGACATAAAGTTAATTGGGGATTCTTAACAAAATTGGTGATTGTTAGATAAATTGGTGATTGGGTATTCAGTTTATTTTTGGGGATTACGTGTAAAATTGGTGATTCTTTACAAAATTGGTCAAACTTCAATTTTAGGGGCAATTTCGTCCAAAAAAACAGTAATAGGTGTATATCCGTAATTATTTTTGGATCGGGTTCGTAGGCGTAATATTTTGAAAACTTGGGATTATTCATGTAAATTGCCCAAAATAAAATAAAAGCTAAAGAAGGAAGAGAAAGGGCAAAACAGTAAAAATACACCACACTGAAAGCCTCTCTTCTCTTCTCTCCAATTCCCTCCGATTTGGAGAGAAAGGATCTGGGCCATTTTTCTCTCCTTTTTCTCTCCCCTTTCTCTCTCTCTCCTCCCCTTTCTCTCCAACTCTCTCAATCCAAACGAAGGAAATGGAAAGAAACTTGATAAGTTTCTCTTCTCTTCTCTCCAACTCTCTCAATCCAAACAAGCTGTAAATGCATTTTAAGAGAACGAGAGCAGAGAGAGAAGCGGGTTGAACTTGGAATCCAAAGAGACGAAATTATTGTACGCTTCTTTCTCTCTCTATATTTGGTAGATCTAAAGAGTATTAGCTTGGCCGGCTTGGCGTTCTCTCTTTGTACTGTCAGCTTGTGCGAAACAGATATCCTACCACTTTCTAGATTTCTTTATTTATTATATTATTTTTCTTTGGACAATTTTATTAGTCCTCCCTAGTGCATCTCACAAAATTAAAACAGTCATTTCAAGAAACCGACCTATTGGATTTGATGTTCCACTTATACATATAATGAATGCAAAAAATCACATTGATCCAACGGTCAATTTTTCAAAAAATAGACTGATAGTTTTTCACAATTTTTTCATTATTGTTTATAATTTTTTTCAAAATTGCAAAAACCGACCATCGGATCAATGTGATTTTTTGCATTCATGATAAGTATATGTGCAACATCAAATCCAACGGTCGGTTTCTCAAAATAGTTGTTCCAAGTTGGTCAGATGTAGTAGGGAGCACAAAGAGGGAGGA
The DNA here is from genome assembly GCA_017140935.1 of Hamamelis virginiana. NCBI lineage: Eukaryota > Viridiplantae > Streptophyta > Magnoliopsida > Saxifragales > Hamamelidaceae > Hamamelis > Hamamelis virginiana. The sequence goes on along the minus strand of JAESVK010021899.1, from coordinate 8,172 downwards.
CGAATAGAATTTTCCTTTTTCTTTTCATTTTTTGCCCATTGGAATGTCCCAAAAAAACTAAGAGTCTGGATCCTTTGCTTAGCTTGGGTATGTTTAGGTGATGAGTTATCTGGAAACTCTGTTTTCTCACTTGGGTGATGTGCAGAGGATTTAGATCATGACACATCACTCAAGCACCTAAAAAACCAAACAAATTAACGATCCTCATTCCGAAACTAAGTATAGATTTTTTTTTTTCATTTATATTTGCCTGGGTTAAAATCATAACACATTATGTAAATATATCATTTATATTTTAAGTTAGTTAATTGATATGTCACGATGTTAAGTACTCAAACAAATCCAAACACCAAAAAAATTTAAATAAAAAATCCAAACTCGTTCAATTATAGATATAATCGCTTCATTATCTATCTTTAACTGAGTAACATTGCAAAATATAAATACCATAGGTTTATCGGGATTGCATTCCATGATAAACAAATTTGCACGTGGATTTATTTTCATTTGCGAAAAAACTGCAAGTTAAACTATTAGTCAAGTGTAGAAAGTATATATTGCATAGAGTTAATATATCTTGGATAGTGTTTAGTGTAACTTCCTAGAAATGAAAGTCTTTGGAAGACATGATTTCTAGAATTAACTTTCTAAAATGTCATTTTGGAAAAAAATTGTATTTGACAGGATAATATTTTAAAAGTTCTTTTGTATCAAATAGTGTATAAGTTATGCTTTTTACATATGTGCAGTGAGTTTTCAAAAGTAATCTTTTTTTTTTTTTTTACTCCTCCCAAATAGACTTCCAAGCAGACTTTTCATAAAAGACCATTTTAAAGAGTTTATTAACTGCATATTTTCTTTTTTCTTAAAGATTTCCTATTTTCTCTTATCATGTTTGCTTGATTGATTAGAATAAATACAACTTAAATCACGTTTTGATATAGCCTTTACTATATATACTGCACAGATAACCTGATAATTGAATTTTGAATCGATATATTTATTACTAATTGTTAGTTTACAAAAAATTGCTATCATTGTTAATTGTAGGCCTCACACGAGAGAGAGTGTGCGCGCGCACGCACGCACACACACACACACACACACACACACACACACACACACACATATATAATTGAATTTAATTTGTGATATTTGTTGAGAATATAATACAAATTAAATCTAATTTATTAACATTCTTCTAATTATTTGTAGAAATAAATATCAATGAAACTAGATTGAAACTTGTTTTTACAGTAGCTTTATATATGATATAAAACTCAAGGCTTAAGGCTCAATGAATAAAAATAAGAATCGAGGTGAAGACACTTAATTAGAAACTCAAGTTTCATAGTTGATACCGATTTTGATGCAAACCGACATCCAAATAGATTTGCTGTGCATTTTTTTTGTTGTTGCCAAGTGATATACGTTAGTAGAGTTAGTGATAGCAGGTTAGTTGTTACATTATTTCATAAAGGGAGAGACATGAACCACGAAACGAAAGCTCATGTTTAGCTCCATCATGTTCAAATATTTACCATGCATTATGATAACTTCTTTAGTCTCCAACTTGCATGAGCTGAATCTACCATAAAATCCCCATCTAATGAATCCTAGAAAATGAAAAAAAAAATGATAAAGAAAATGGAAATTAATATATATCATGCAAACATGGTTGCTCGTTTATAACTTGTTGACGAGAAAAACTCATCCACATAGTCGTGGGCCACATGCTCTTGAAAAGAAGTAGGAAAGAGGGTGAAGGCCTTAGGTGGTACTGGTATTGTGCGGTCCTAAGGCTCTCCGACGGCCAAGTTAGATTGCCGGATTTGAGAGTAGAACAACTTAAAAGAAAAAATAAAAAAGTAAGAGTTGGGTGAGCTTGGCCTACTTTAGCCTTTGAGTAGGAGCCTATTTATAAGCCTTGGCCATGTTACAGGTTCCTTCTTGAGAGAGTGGAACGACCCTGAGATAGTTTATCCTTTGTCATGTCGTCGCTTTACGAGTTCAGGCCCCTAAAAAACCTAAAAACTTTGACTAAAACCAGCGTAGGCATCAGGGCTATGCTTCTGGCGCATGGCTCCGGGGTTTTATTACTAGACGTACGAAGCTTGTCTTTAATCGAGCGTATGGTGCTTCGAAGGTTGCATTGCTCAGAGCTTGCAGGGCTTTTGGGGTTTGTGTTCTCGCGCAATCACCTCTGGTATTGGGCTTTGCTTCCATGGGATGGTTTTGTTGGTGTAGCGAGTTGGACCCCCTTGCCTTGTGGCAGATGGACCTCTAACCGCTCTTATGGGCTTCCGAGATCAACCCTTACTGGCATTGGGTTGATTCAGTAATTATCGAAGTTGGTGGATTCATGATTGGTCAAATGAGCCTTTTTAGTTGCTTATGGCGTGCGTGGAGTTTATGGTTCGTGTCGTATTTTGGTTAGTGATGTTTCGAGTTTTTTACACCCCCAAGTTTGGGGCATATGTCAAGCAAGATCATGCTTCTTCTTTTTTCTTTTTTTTTTTAAAAAGGTATACTTTTATTCTACTCGACTTACCCTTTTCTAAAAAAAAAATTATTGTAAGCATTTTTATACTATGCTTATTTTTCTTCTCTTCTTTTTAATGTAGTTATGTTTCACTCTTTTTGTATGAAAAGTGAATACACATAAACTTTGAAGAAGTGTAGAATTAGGAGGACACTAAGTTTAGGCAAAGTTTTTATGTCTAGACCATTCTCTGGCCTTATTGGGCAGCAAAAATGCATATTTACATAATAAAAATTTAAAATGATGGATTTTGAATCTGGTATATTTCATATAAATCTTAATTTAGTATATTGTCATATGAATTTAAATCTTGTATATTTTCATATAGAAGTATTATGTTATTTGTATAGTGTTTTAAATCTTCCATGGAGCTAAATTGCGAGATTTAATCTGTGTGATGTAAAATGTTGATGTACATGAGATAATAGTAGTGCTATAATCTCTATTTTCCATATATCTTGAATAGACTGTCAGGGCTTATGAGGTTGATAGAAGTTTAAATGCGAGCTAGCCAACGTACATATTCATTTGTTGTGTAAGAATACCAGAAGGAGAGCACTCAGATAAGCTACTTATTACATATATTTGTTGCTAAGTATCGTAGATATTGGCTGTGCATTGAAAGAACTAAACTTTGAGTGAGTTGGCAGGTTTCCTGCAATTTCGTGCAAGCAAGCCCCATTGAGGAAGATTTAACGGTATCTAATTTATTTATTTTGTTTTATGAATAGGATTACCTAGGCTTCTAGGTTTTCTTTTAGTAGTACAAGAAAGAGAGGAAGCATATTGTTACTTTTAGATGTGGTGGTGATATATATCGCAAATAAATAAGAAGTTAGAGCAGTGAATTACTATATTTTTGTTACTAATTAACACCAAAGACATACTCTTTTTATTTTCTAAATATCCACAACGAAGTTGTCTTTTTTGGAGTCATGTAATTAATGGATGAGTATGTTCCATGCAGTTATATATGGTTTTAATTGCATTTTAAATCCTAAATTGAATAGAAAGTAAACGATCTTTTTCTTTTTCTTCTTCTTCTTCTTCTTCTTTTTTTAATATCAACTTGATAGATTCAGCTTAATTACTATTGAAATTTAGACTGAATATATTAATTTCAATTGTTTCCTCTAGGTTCTTCTATAGGTTTGGTCCTCAATTAGCTTTCCATTGCTGTCTTCGGAGCTTTAAATTCAAGCATGTCTTACTGACAAAAAGATTCGAGCATGTTTCATATCTTTATTGCCTGTGTACCAAAATTGGTTCTTGCAAGTGCTTGACAATCGATAAGATTTACATTTCTTTAACCATGATCTTGTGAAATTAATTTCGCAGAAGCCATTGTTAGAGTTGAATTACGTTTAGTGATGATTTTGTGAGTTATTATGGAAGATTTTGACGATAATACAGGTGAAAATATGCACATGATCCTACCAAAAAGATTGAAAATTTTATTATGGAAGATTTTCATGATAATATGAGTGAAAAATATGGACATGATCCCACTAAAAAGATTGAAGATTTTCATTTCATCAACCATGATTTTTAACGTTAGCTTTATCCAAATCAAATGAGTGCTTAAATTTTCAAAAGCCAATTTGGTTGTGATTCTCTTTTCTCTTATTTCATATCTTATCATGTCTGGTTCTGTCCAATTCATTTAGAATAATGAAACTGGTTCATTGTCTAATGTGCAAAGCCTAAATATTTTTGGTTTTACATGCAGAGGATTTTGAAAAGATGAAGAGTCAGTATTTGCTGTTGATCATAGCCAGTTAGGCACACTTGCGAACAGTACGCCATTAGAAACTCGGATTTTTTGGATTCCCTCAAAGATTTTCGAGAATCTGAAATGGTAATGAAACCATAAGGTTGAAGATCAATCGATGTGCTAATTGGGGATTCAGGGGCAACGGCTTCTCAAATGTTAAGCAAGTTATGCAATTAGAGGAGAGGTGGTTTCTTTTTGAATCCTTAGGTTTTCTACTGGAAATATCAATGAAGGTGATTTCCAATTTGAAAAAGGTATACTGACCCATGGAGTGAGGATTAGAATGTTGCAGAGGATGTGGACTGAACACGCTTATATTAGAAGGCATATATCAGTGACTTTTACCCATCTGAACAAGCTTGTCTTTGTCACTGAAAATATATTTCTTCTTGTCTCTATCATGGATGAAGAAATGTATTTTCTAGAGTTTTGCTTTGTGTGTGAATTCATTTGTACTGTAAAGCTTGAATTTAATGGAAATACTAAATTTGTATTGTAATGCCAGAATTTAATGGAAATGTTCAATTGTCTATTATGGGACTTATGGCAGTCATTCTCTTCACAAAAGTATCTGTTAATGAAGTTTGAGTCAAGTGACTTTTGCCCGTCTTATGTTTGTTTGATTTTTGATCTATTGTTTTCTTGTAGTGTGCGTTGAGGGAACAATCTGAAGTCAATTTGAGCATGACTTGCTTGAAAGTTTTGTATATTTCTTTTTGAATCGATTGTCTAACTGAAATTAGTTTTTCTTTTGATGCTCAATGATGTAGTAACAACATTTCAATCTTTATGTAGGAAAAAAGAGGATTTTAAGCTTTATTCAGGCAATTCCATTATTTAGAGTGACATGACTCTTGCACCTTTATACCATCTATTGTTAGGTATTAAAGAGAAAATGTTCATGTCCCAACCATACACTGAACCATAATAGTAGTTTTGATTGCCACCATAATTGTAGTTTTGATTGCGGTAAGGGGAACCACCTATTTTACCATTTGTTTTCAAAACACCAATATGGATCGAGAATTTTGTGAAATTTACTGATGGATTAGATACCTTTCTTATGTATGTCATGTATGCCAAAAATATGCCAAAAATTACAGTGATCCAATGCTCGGTTTTTGAAAAATATCACTGTGAAACATTATTACAATTAGAAACATTGCAGTTTTTTACAATGAAATTTTTTAAAATCTAACCATTGAATTAATGTGATTTTTGGCATGTATGACTTGCATAAGAAGAATATTTAATCCAATAATTGGTTTCTCAAATATGTGATCCACATCGGCATTTTGAGAACGAGAGATAGAAATAGTGGTAAAACAAGTGGCAAGGCGAACTGTTGAACACCTAAGAGCTTCATATTTATTAATTTCTCTTCTCAATAAATACTAATTTGTCTTCTTAATATATAAAGCATTAAATGATCGACATGATTGCCTTTATGTTTTGGGATGATCTTGGTTGATCCTTCTCATGAAAATCCTAATATGGTTGTCATAGTTGGCTTACTAATAGATTTCAATGGGGTGATCTTGATTGGATTCTCTATTATAATGTTGGAATTACAACAATTTTCATTTATTAACTATTGGCTACCAACTTTTGCTCCTCTTAGCTCTAGCTTTTCAGGTAACCCACTTTATTTTTGGTTGGATTGATAGGCGGGTGAAAATTGAGGGAGAAGATGCATTTCAACTTGATCTGAATAATATATCTCGCTTAACATTCTTAATCAAGAATGTATCACCAATTTCACTTGATATTAAAAATACATCTCATTTAACATTTTTAATCATTCCTATGTATTAATATACATATTTTAATCCTTGAAATTTAATTAAGATCAAATTATCAATATCATCTACGTAGGAAAAGAGGTAAAAAGTAATATATTTTTTTTACCAATCCTAGTAGTTTAATTGATGGTATGTCCTCCTCCCACCTACCATTTTCGAATAAAAGTCTTTAATGCTTCAGTTGAAATTTTCGAGCCATGAAATGAAAGCCTTCAATAAAAGCATTTAGGAAAAATAGAAAAATAACTATGTTCCTTGTCTTAACCATGAATCAATATGCTATACATAGGCTATAAATAGATTAAGCATCAATAATCCTAACATTGAACCAATACAGAAAATTGAAATACGGTCATGTGCACACATCATTGTTTAGAGAAATATATATGTGTGTGCAGGATAATAAAATAATTAATGAAGTTCTTAACCTTACAAAAAATAATAATGAGAATTTTAATTAAAAAAGCTTATGAATAACAATTAAAGTCCAAGCGTGCATGGCAGAAAGTATCCATGTGCACATGCATGTACATATTACTGTAGTAATTCTTACCTTAATATCAACCATTAATTGGGTAGAGAGCTTTCTAATGTTAAGAATTAAGTAGTAGTTATTTATTCTCTTTAAGGAAAATTGAAGCCATATACTAATTGTTGCTTCCATAATAACTACAAAGAGATAGAGAATGTGAAAAAAACTATGATCGACTACAAATCCAAATAAAAAAAGAGATATAGAATGTGAAAAAAAAAAACTATAAATACAAAGCCAAATAAAAAAAATAAGAAGAAGAAAAGCAGGAGCCCTATGAAGCCCTAATTAATTTGATAGTAATGGAAAGTCAAAAGAAGAAAATAAATAAAATATGAGAATAAAATAAAATATATCATCAACCAATTAGAAAGAAGCAGAAGAGTGAATTAAGGAGAGAAGAGAATGGGGGAGGGAAAGCCAATTAAGGCCGCCACATAGGATGAATTGCTCTATATATAATAAGATACACACACACACACACACACACATATATGAGGCCAGTTCACGTGACACACATATATGGGGCCAGTTCACGTGACACATTAATTTGACTCTCATAACAACTTCTAATCTCCTCCATTCCTTTCACTTTAATCTAAGGGCCATGAATGCATTGATTTTAAAAAGAGATAATTGGCCTAAAGTCCTATTTTAAAAGTATTTATTGGCTAAAGTCCACCTAAACATTTTTTCCTTTGAAAAGTCCCAATTTAAAAGATTTTACTGTCTAAGGTCCTAATCTTTAAAATTTTATTTATTTTATGACATTATTACCCCTTCCCTCACACACCCCTCTGATATGAGAACAGAGGAGAACCCCGCTGATGGCCAGTGTCTGATGGAGAACAACGGCGAGATTGATCTTCATCGGCGGCGAGATTTCTTCCGATCTACTGGTTTCTTGCTTGATGATGCAGTTTTTGCTAGCTCTAATGCAGATTTAGGGAGTGCTTATATTCTTTCTCGGATCTATTCTCTCTCGCGCTGGATCGGGGTCTGGTTTGAATTTTGGTTTCTCCTTTTCTCTCAAGTTTTTCTTGATGGTGTTGCGAGATGTTGCAGATTCAAATCTAGGATCGGATTTCCATTTCTGTAGCTCGGCGTTCTGCTGATCTGCGCAGAAATCTTCCATAGCTTGCTCCCAGGAAAGGGTTTCGAGTGCTCCATGCTGGTTCGAGTGCTTCTTTGCACATTCTTGCTGTTATGTTTTAATCCGACCTGCTACAGTTACTGTTGATGGTTATATGCAGATCTGGGTTTGCCGATTTGGGTTTCTTTTCTTCTGATGCTTCAGTTCTCATATTCGTGGGGTTTTGGCTCTCGGCTTGTGATTTTATTTTTTTTGTTTCTGTTTGCTAGGAAAATGTAAGGAAAAAAAAGATGTTGTTAATTAACTTTTTGTTTGGTTGATTGGAAAATGTAGGAAAACTCCATTAATTGGATTGTAAGAAAAAAAAAAAGTTTTTTTTTTAATTAATTTTTTGTTTGGTTGATTGGAAAATATAAGAAAAAGAAAGAT
>JAESVK010021873.1:0-12025 GCA_017140935.1 Hamamelis virginiana | reverse complement strand
TCATTCTTACACCATTGAAGGGGTAAGAACTCAAGGCTAGGAGCTTGAAGGAGGCTATCCAAGAAGGAGATCGAAGGGTAAATCCTTAACCTTGACTCTCATTTTTCATGATTTCTTACATAGGTTTATGAGGCTATGGTGTAAGTCCTCTTGATTTTCATATAAGATGGATTCTCTCTTCCTTTTCTTTCTGCTATGAGTATGTTTAACATGATAGGGTTAGTCTTATTCGTTATTTCATGTCATATGTATGATTAGGGTTAGTCTTGGTGTTATTTTGTGTAAGCATGTATGATTAGGGTTAGTTTCATTATGAGTGTATGTTAGTAAGCATGTTAGGGTGTCTTTTATTGTGATTAAATGCATGTTAGGATTAGTTTTTGTTATGATTTTATGTGTAGATGCATGATTAAAATTAGTTTTATTGTTGTTTATGTGTAGATGCATGATTAGAACTAGCTTTGTTATTATTTTATGTTAGAATACATGTTTAGGGTTGTTTAGTTTAGTTATTATTTTATGTTAGAATGCATGTTTAGGGTTGTTTAACTTAGTTACTATTTTATGTGAATATGCATGTTAGGGTTGATGTGTATGATTAGGTTAGCATTGTTGTGATTTATGTTAGTATGCATGTTTAGGATTAGTTAGTTTTGTCGTGATTTTATGTATGCATGCATGAGTAAGGTTAGATTTATGGTTATTTTGTGTACAAGCATGTTAGAATAAATATTGGTGTATTCATATTGTTATTTGAATTTCTCGATGTTTAATTGATGATTTTAATGATAACATGAGTATATTAGTATGTTAATTCGACATGTGATGAGTCTTGAGTCTTTTTGTTTATGTTTTATATGATTATTTAAACACTTGCCATGGATTTGATCATTTGAATATGAAAAATGTGGACGAGGGAGCGTGCAAAGGTAAGATCCTTCCCTTGTGATATCAATTTGATGGTTTGGATGTATAAAATGCGTACGAGGGAGCGTGCAAAGGTGAGATCCTTCCCTTGTGTTTAAATCAATCGTTTAAGCATATTTTGGTGTAATTTTTGACATGTTTTTGCATAGTAATTTAAAATATTCATGTAGAAAGCATGCTAGGACATTTTCACCTTTTTTATTCTTTGTTTTCATGGTTTTTAGAGTAATTTAGGGTACATATTCAAATCTGTCCAGATTTGTTTATGTCCTTAAATTTATTCTAAAAATCATTTTTAGGCCAAATCCAACTTAGAAATATGCTTAGGCTCACATAGATTAATTAGTGTGCATTTAGGGGCATTTTTATGCATTTTTAGAATTAATTACATGCTTATTTGTTTAAATTTCAGCATGCATTGCATTAGTATTTTTAGGTTTTTAGATTAACTTTAGGGCTAGTTAGAGACCCTAGGCTAGGAAGGTCACTTGACCTTCCCTAGGAATTTCCTTTGTTGTAAAAGTCATCCTTGACTTGAGTATTTTAATCGATTTGATTGTCTATCTTCGAGAGATTTTCTAAAAATGATTTTGATATAATGTTTATGAAATAAACATGATTTTATGAGATATTTGATTATTAAATGATTTTCAAAAGGAATTGAAATGTTTTAAAGATTTTTACTTTGGAATGAAATTCCTCCCATATGATTTGTTTTCTTGAAAATCTTTGAAAAAGATTTTTAATTGGAATTGAATTCTAAAGATAAGAATTATTTGAAATATTTGGATTTTATGAATGTCTTTTAATTTGAAATGATTTCAAATAAATGATTTTGAAAGAATAAAAACTCTCGAAGTTAGAGGCTTGGATTAGGTTGAAATACCTTTGATGATGTGATCGATTACAATAGGAGAGTCCTAGGGTAGTCGAACTACGTGGACTTTGATACTTGCTAGGTGATACTAGTAAGTTACGTAGGCGCTAATAGGGCTCAAGTCCGCCCTAGGATGCTCGTAGGGTGTCCTAGGTTTTAGGGGTCTGTTTGTATATATTTTTTATTATTATTAATATAACTAAATATAGATAATGCATTTATATCAATATTTTTTGGTTGATTAGATTATTTAGGATTGTTTGCATTAAGAATTTAAATAGCCCAAATAAATTAGAAGTCCTTTAATTAGGTCGAGGTGGGTGCCTACAAGTGAAAGCTTGGAACCTTCCCACGTCGTAACCTAGCCCCCGGATCCAACTCTGGTTTGTAGACAGTCTTTTCATTGAAAATGGAGTTTGTTTTGTTTTGATTTAAAAAAAAATAAAATATTTTTCATGGTTTCCTTATTCCTTAAAAATAAGGTGGCGACTCCTTTGTTTGTTTTGATTCCTAAACCCCCCTAATCATATCGCCCGGTGATGATGTGGACCCACCTAAAGCCCCACCACGAGACCGGTTCACAGCCGTGAAAAAGAGGAAGCCAAATACTTCACAGCCTGTGAAGAAAAGGAAGGGAAAGAAACATGTCAGTGACAGTGATGATGAGGATAATGAGGATGATGAAATAGAGGCTATGTTTGAAGACGAACAGTAGGGTGAAGAAATTGCATGGGTTCAATCACTCGCCAAGAGAGGATTCTAGTGTGAAAGGAGTGTTGAGGTGGGAACCTTTATGCCAGAACATGCTATTCGGGTTGTAATAAGAAATCAGAACTTGGGATTCCTATGCAAGCCTATTGAGGGTTATCACCCTTCTGTTGTGAGGGAATTCTACTCTAACTTGAGAGAACAAGCAGAAATTGAATATCACATGGAAACAACAGTGGGTGGTAGGTCTTTTCTAGTAGGCACCTCTGGCATTGCTGCAGCCTTGGGTTATTCTCAGCCTCCACATGCAGATGGTATACCTTATCCTTTTCGCCCGTTGACTGTTTTCAACGGGGCACAGTTCTCTCAAGCCATGTGCTCGAACCCAATGCCTATGAATTCATTTGCTCGGAGCGAGTTCACCCCTGGAAAACTGAAACTTGAATATGTTGTAATGAATAAGATACTCCACTGTAGCCTTTTGCCAAAAGGAAAAGAAAAGGCGCCAAGGATTGAAAAAGTGAAATTCCTTTTTGAAGTGATGAATGGTCGCCGGATTGACTTTGCTGCAGTTATTTGGGGAGTGATGAAGGATTTTGTCAGTTTCAACAACAAAACCTCTTACATGCCTTTTCCGTGCTTGGTCACCCAGCTAGTGAGAGCTGAAGGTATTAAATTACCTCCCTTGAGCAAAATGGTGCCTCCTCACTTTGGTACTATTACCAATGTCACCGAAGCAAGGAGTATTGCAGCTTCGGTGAAGCCCAGGCCAGCACAGTCTCATTCAGTTTCTGAGGGTCCATCTTCATCATCAGCTCCGAAGCCTGCAAGTACATCTCCACTGAAAAGAATGGAGCGTAGAATCAAAGGTTGGTTCAAGTGTATCTTGGGGAAACAGAAACAGATCGATCATAGACTGTCCAGGCTAGAGAGAGAGGTGAACGTTTTGAGAGGTGGCCCGTCTGCTGTTGATGCATCCCTTCCTAACTTGGAAGGAGATTCGGATGAATTGGACGACTGCGTAGACGAGGATGACTTCAGTGATGAGGAAGGTTCAGAAGAGGAGTAGTTGGGGCAATTTGGGGGTAGTTAGGTTGTTTTATGTTTCTAGGTTGTGGTTTTTCTTTTTCTAGTTTAGTTTCAATTCGGTAAAAGGGTAGCATAGGGTGGTGTTGGCAAGAGGGTAGTGACCCAAGCCAAGTCATGCCAACATCCATTTTGTTTTGAATCCCCTTGTGTAACCCTTGGTCGTTTCAAGCCCAAAAGCCCTTTTTGATTTCAAGTTGTTGGTTGTTTCTTAATGAAAACTATGCATTATTAAAATTTGTGTTGTGTTGATTGTGCCTTTTTCCTATCTTATGGAATGTGCTATTTGTATTTCCGTTTCATTCAGTTATCTTCTCTCTGTGCATGTCTTCTTAGTAAATTGCTATTTGTTGTGTAGAACTTCCATTGGCAAACAATCACACACTTGGGAAAGATTCAAGCATGTTAATTTCAAACACCTGCATTCCGTTTTAAGTTGAAGTAGTATGCTCATGTACGCTTGTGAAAACGACCTTTTTATCTAGTTCTTGCTTTCTTAATTTTATCTTTGCTTTAGTTCTTTTTAGTTTAATTCTTGCTAGGGACTAGCAAGGTTCAAGTTGGAGTGGGTGTTTGCACCATAATTTAGCTTACTTTTATCGCATTTTCCCTTCGTTTTTGCTTATTCTTGAGCCATATTACCTGTAAAGTGGTGCGTTTGACTCTTTCTTTAGTTTTGAGCCTTTAGAGGTTTTATGAAGCTATTTCCATCTTTTTGAGGTGTTTGATGGAGTTTGAGGGTGACCACTCGGCAAATGAGGCTTGTGAGCGTGTTTTCATACTCATTTGGCATGTATGTTTGAAGCAATCCGCCCCAAAGCTTTCCTCAAGTGATTCTCAATCCCAAATCAGTGCAAGGAAGCTCCAAGCACTCCTCGCATGGTTTTCAGCATTCACATGGCCTTCCGGTTGAAGCGAGGAGGCTTTTATCACCAATTGGAGTCATTTCAGTGTGCAGCAGAGGGGGGTACCGGTACCCATATAGGGGGTACCGGTACCCATGATGCAGAAAGTAAAGGTACCGGTACCCATTAAGGGGGTACCGGTACCCTATGTCGGGAAACAGCCCGGGTTGATTGTAATTTGTCTCTTTTGCTAGGGTATGTTCGTCTTTTGATCCCCATGTCTGATGCCCTTTTGGGGGGGTATATAATGCACATTTGCAGCTGTTAGAAGGGGTTCTCACTTGGTTTTAGGGTTAGCTTAGTGTAACTTAGGGTTTTCTCTTAGTTTTCTAGGTTTTCTTGCATTTTCCACTTAGTATAGCTTAGTTTCTTGTTTGTTCTTGTAGCTAATCACTTGTAAACCTTAGTCTTAGTCTTTTAATCTGTAGTTTTACTTTCAAACTTGGTTTATTTGGTTATACATCAATCTATAGCATTTATTTCCATCTCTTTTGCATTTATGGTTGTTGTTCTTGCATTTATTGTTGATAACTTAGCTACAATGGAGTTCTAAACCTCCAAGATAGGATTCGAACAGTGGAAACTCACCACCAACTGCTTAAATGGAAGTTGTATGATGATAAATACTCATTACTCTCTCTTAAATGCTTAGTTTGGCATCTTCTTGACAATGTGTGAACAAGTGATTCTTGGTACACATTGTGCTTGAACTTATATGCACTCTAAGTGTTTGTAAAAAGCCCAAGTGAGCATTTACTATCATTCTTCTATCCTTCTTTATTATAAAAGCTTTTAAAGTTAAATCATCCATCAAAGACCATTCTTCAATGGATCCAAGATGAGTCTATCAATGAGAGATGCTTGTTACCTAGTCATGGGTGAGTGGAAACCTTAGAATCCTATCACTTGCTTTATTTGTGTTAATTATTAATATCAATCGGTTACCAAACCAATTCAATCACAAAACCCCCATGATTTTACATTTTCTTGCACATTCTTTGGATTTCAAGACTTAAGGATCCTTCCTAGTCCCCACTCCCTGTGGAAATGACCTGTGGATTCCCATAGATTTATTATGCTTGGCGATATTGAGTTCCTACGCTTGGGACGTAATTGAGCACACCCACAATTGACAAGCAGTCGCCAGTCTATGAACCAGCCAACCTGGATCGGAAGGCCTCTCGTTCACTTTGGGGAGGGGTGTTTATCTTGAGTGGATTGTGGATGATGTTTATCCGTCTCGATTTATCCTTCTCTGTTATCCACGTTTATCCTTCTCTATTATCCACTCAAGATAGGGTTTTTGAAAAAGGATAAGAGTTTAAAAAAAAATCTAGGAGTCGCCACCTCATTTTTAGGGAACAAGGAAACCATAAAAAGAGTTTTATTTTCAATAAAACATTGACCCCATATTTTGAAAAAGCATGATCTTTCGAATCAAAGTTGGATTCGGTGGCTAGGTTATGAAGTGGGAAGGTTCCAAGGATCTCCTTGTAGGCACCCACCTCGCCCTAATTAAAGGTCTCCTAATTAAGTTTGGGCTTTATCAAAATCTTTTCAAAACCATCCTAGTATATCTAATCAACCACAAAATATGAATAATAATATATAATAATAATATATAATACAAAAGTATACACAATCCTAAGGGTCTTAGGAGACTCGAGTCAACCTAAGATTGGACTTGCACCCTATTGACTGCCTACGTACCTTATCAATTGCTTGACAAAGATCAAAGTCCACGTAGTTCGATTACATAGGACTCTCCTATTGTAATAAACCACATAATCGTAGATATTCTATCTTGTCTTGGACTCTAGCTTCGAGAGTTTGAGTTTGATCAAAACACTTGTTATGAGAGATGGAATTTCATTCCATTTTTGAATTTTTCAAAATCACTTTTTAGAATTATTCTCGAAGTAGAATCCTAGGTAAAATAGAACTCTATTCTTATTGTAATTCTTACAACAAAGAAGAGTCCTAAGTGGGATCAAGTGACCCCCTAATCCTAGGGTTTCTAGCTAATCCTAGGTTAGTCAAATACCTAAAACACTATGATATGCATGCTGAAATTTCTGGAAAAATAAATAAAAATGCATAAAAGATTATAAACAATGCATGAAAATGGCCTAAATGCAATCTAAGTTATCTATGGGAACCTAGACATGTTTCTAAGTTGATTTAAGCCTAAAAAATGAATTTTAATGCACTTTTAGGTCACTTTAAACCCATGGACAGATTTAAAAGTGATCAAAAAGTGTATTTAAAACCCTAAAAAAAATGAATAAAAATAGTAAAAGAATGCACTAAATGCAACCTAATATGCATATTAAGACTATCATCATACATAATATTTAACCATATATTCTAGGAAGGGATGAACTAATATGCTTAAAAAAAATAACATGTATAATCCTAACTTCCTAGCATATATTCTAGGCATGAAATAAATCCCAAGTACCTAATCCTAACATGGCATGATCAAAGAAGAGTGGAAGAAAAGAGGGAGAGATATATATACATATTAAAAAAATAACTGAACTAACCTATCATGTATACTAAAGAAATATGGAAACTAAACTATGCATACTTATAATGAACTAAATCCTTTACTAACAATAAACTAAACCCTAAGGAAATAAATCCTAACCTAACATGATTATAAAAGAAGAAGAACAAGAATAAGAAAAGAAAACTAAAAACTTTAAAATACTAACCTCTTTCTCTGCCTCCTTGCTTCAAGCCTTCTCCTCAAGCTCCAAGCCTTCTCTTCAAACTCCAAGGACTCTAAGGACCTCAAAGACTTTAAAACTTAAGCTAGAGTGCTATGGGGGAAGCTTGTGCAATTGCTCAAGCCTCTACTCTCCAAGCTAGCTCTCTAAAGCTTATTTCTGTGTGTTGAAACTGATTTCAGGGCCCTCTATTTATAGGGAGGCCTGAGTTCGATCAATGGTTGAGTTTGAATCTCTCAAGAATGATCCAAGGGTTCAAAAGCAGTCTTCCAAGGTGTTCATACTCATCCAAAAGTCCCCATGGCCGAACTGGACATATGGCAGGGCTTGGAAGAGTCCTGACGGGAAAAAAACTCTGAAATATGCATTTTTTGGCAAAAAGAATCGACGACCATCCACTCTAGGACGGTCGGCCATCCCTAGGTGGATGGCCATCGATCCCCCATCCCCAAAAATGCCCTATATGGGCCTGGTTCAGCCCGTTTTGACCCGATTTCGGTTTTTTTCGGCTTTTCGGACCCGTTTTAAGTCCAAATTTGACGATTCAAGCGCCGAAACGATCGTGATTCGATTCTCCATGTTTTAAGAAGTGTTTGAAGTGAAAATGCATTGACCGAGGTCAAAGGTTTAGGAAAAATTCGATCGATTAGCTGTTTAGGGCCTGCCGGGCCCAAATCAGGGTTTTGAAATTTGCTAACCGATTGCTTTCAAAATCATTTCTTCTTCTCGAAACAAGTTTTAAAATGTTTTTGAAAATTTTTTTGAAGCCTTTTAAGGCTTTGGTTTGATAAAAATATTGAATCCCAGTCACTTCCGGTCGAAACCCTAATCTGGGCTTAAAAGGACCTTTTGAGCCTTAAGAGCCAATCATGAGCCAGGAGGCTCAACTGACCTTACCACTGATCAACTTAGCTACAAAACACACTTTAAATATCCATGCCAAAGTCTCGAGACCATTCGAGAGAGAATCGACAGTCATTCAGGGCTTTTGTGATTCAAAGGACAAAACTGCCCTTTGGTCACAAAAGGCCTTATTTTCTATCAAGCCTTGCTCAGAATGCCATGGAAATTTGCAGGGATGTTCCTAGACTCTCTAAAAACCTAATGCAAAAAGAACCGACTCAATCTGACTTAAAAACCTACATGCAATAATGACCTCTATCTAATTACCCATAAAGGGTAAAACTGGGAACTTAGGGTTTTGACACCCTATTTCATCTCTAATCACTGGCAACCATTCATGACCATACTCATGGTAAAAAATGGATGTCTACAGAAATATGCATCAACAGTTTTATAAATGAAATCCTTGTATTTTATAATTCGGGCGAAAACCCTAAAACGTCTATCACTAAAATTAGTAAGAATATAAATATTCCTACCTTGAAGTTATGTCTCTGACGAGACTATATGCAAATGCAAAGCTAGGTCGCGTAATGGTCCTCCCACTGACTTTCCATATCTGAAAGAAAATGAAGATATACATAAATTACTTTCACTACCACGAAACCAAATGGGGCTTCACTCTAAGCCTTGTATTTTTTAAAGCTCTAGGTTTAATCTCAAAACTCTACCATAGCTCTTTAGAAATAGTGTAAAACAACCGAACAAATAAAGAAAGAAAAGAATGAAAAAAGGGGTTCTATCGATAGACAACCCTTGCTATCGATAGGAACAACTTGCGAAACAAAATTTCTGCGGACAGAGAGCATCTTCTATCGATAGAGGTGGATAGAGATTGCCCAGAAAACGCTACTCGCGAGCAGTAGCTGCACCTTTCACAAAAATTCATATTTTCTCATTCAAACTCAAATCCAAACGGCAAAAACTTAAATCCAACCCAAAGAAGTCTAAAACAACTGAAATCCTAAAAAATAACGAAGATCCAACGATACGATTTGAAGATTCACAAATTTTTAGGCATAAAACCCACATAAACTCAAAATATGGTATATACTCAAAATAACTTAGATTTTCTCAAATAAAGCTTTGAATCTCACAAAGCTAAAGCCAAATCATCACTCAAAACCATCTTAAACCAACAAATCTCACAGATCCAACGATTTAACTTCAAAACCCTTGAAATGGATTTGAAAGACAAAAAGGGGAGAAGATGAAGAAGACTATTAAGCTGACCAGCTTACCTTTTCCGGCGCGACGACGTCGACGACGAGCTTCACAAGACTACAGCTAGACTTTCCTTGCTCACTTTCTCTCCCAAACTCACCTTCTCCATTCTAGGTTTCTTCTCAGTCGAAATGATGAAGGGAAAAGGGTTTAACCATCCTTTTATATGATGGGGACATGTGGGGTATTTTTATAAAGATTTTTTTTATACAATAATCAGTAAAATAAGTTTAAAAGGCTTTGGGTTTTCACAATCTTACCTCCTTAAAAGAATTTCATCCCCGAAATTCAAAACATCAGATTTTCAAAAAGACGGGGATACTTATTTCTCATACTATATTCCAACTCCCATGTTGCCTCTTCAAAATCGTGATTTCTCCACAGAATTTTCACTTGGGGTACCACTAGGTTTCTCAAAACCTTTTGCTGTTTGTCAATAATTTGGACTGGAAGTTCCAAATAAGAGCAGTTTTTCGCTAGCTTATCGGCAGGCAGCTGGATTGCATGAGACGGATCACGTAGCCATTTTCTAAGAATGGATACATAAAAAACATTATGCACTTTATTTAACTCTGTGGGCAAATCTAATTGATATGCCACTTCACCAACTTCTTTCGTCACTTGGAAAGGTCCTATGTATCTAGGCGCGAGCTTGCTTCTCTTTCCAAAATGTACAACTCCCTTTCGAGGTGACGCTTTAAAAAACATAAAGTCCCGGACCTCAAACTTTAATCCTCTATGATGTGCATTTGCATAACTTCTTTGTCTGCTCTGAGCGATCTTAAGTCGTTCTCTGATAACCTGAATCTTTTCTGAAGTGTCTTTAATAAATCCAGGTTTTTCAACATGCTTCTCTCCCACTTCTGCCCAACAAATGGGCAATCTACAAGGTCTTCCATAGAGAGCCTCAAAAGGTGCCATGCCAATTCTTGCTTGGAAACTGTTGTTGTAAGCAAATTCAGCAAACCGTAAATACTTAAATACTTGTCCCAACTTCCGCTAAAATCTAAAGCGCAAGCACGCAACATATCTTCTAGAATTTGGATAGTGCGCTCTGATTGACCATCGGTTTGGGGTGGTGTGCTGTACTCATAATTAACTGAGTGCCTAAGGCTCTGTTCAAAGCTTTCCAAAAACGAGCAGTGAATCTAGCGTCTCGGTCAGAAATTATGGTAACAGACATACCATGAAGTCGAACAATTTCTTTAACATACAACTTGCTCAAATACTATAACATGTTTGACTCTTTAATTGGTAGGAAGTCAGCGGACTTCGTCTGTCTATCAACAATTACCCACACCGCTCATGTCCTTTTTGAGTTCGAGGCAGCCCCGGTAACAAAGTCTATGGTGATATGTTCCCATTTCCACTCTGGTATTGGCAGTGATTGCAATTCTCCTGCTGGCTTTTTGTGTTCGGCTTTTACTTGCTGACAAACAAAACATTGAGCCACGAATTTTGCCACATCTTTCCTCGTTCCTCTCCATTAGAAGTGCCTTTTTAAGTTTTGATACATTTTTTTCGTCCCAGGGTGAATTGAAAACTGAGATTGATGAGCTTCACTAAGAACTTCGGCGGTTACTGGATCGCTCGAAAGAAAAAGTCTGTTACGAAATTGAAGTCCTCCATCTGAACTTGAAATCCTCCAACCTTCAGGTTCCATTCTTTAGCTAATATATCAACAAGGTCCATGGCTTGTTTGCTTTGGGTTTGAGCTTCAACAACGCGAGAATTTAATACAGGCTGAACAGCAAAATTGCATAAATGCACTTGCGAAAAATCTTCAATGTCAAAAATTTCATAATCCTCCAAGACATTCCACATAGACTAACTGTCCAATGCCAATCTGTTAACTCTGGAATGGGGTTTTCTACTCAGAGCGTCGACAACAACATTGGCTTTGCCTAGATGGTACTTCAGTTCAAAATCATAATCTTCCATGAATTCCACCCAACGACGCTGTCTCAAATTCAAATCCTTCTGCATAAAAATGTATTTCAAGCTCTTGTGGTTTGTAAACACTTCAAAGTTCTCACCATAAAGATAGGATCTCCAAGACTTCAAAGCATGAACTACTGCTGCCAACTCCAAGTCGTGGGTAAGATAATTAATTCATAACGTTTTAACTGTCTCGAACCATAGGCAACAACCCTACCATTTTGCATTAAAACGCATCCTAAACCTTGGCGTGAGGCATCACAATAAACTGTGTATTCCATTCCACTAGCTGGTCCCACTAGAACTGGTGCCAAAGTTAATGTGCTAGACAAGAGAGCGTGGTCGGCATAAGAGAGGGAGGGAGATGAGAGATGCATTATTTGTGATTGGGGAGGGGATAACACTTGTATTCAAACTTATTTGAGGATTGAGTTATTTTAGAAAAAGAATGGGGTTTATTTATAACTTATTAGGGTATACATAGAATAGGGGTGAGCTTAGAGTTGCATGGGGTTGCAATATCTGCTCCCCATAATGTTAGATGTAAATGGCCCAAATGCCCTTGTTTAAGAATAGGTCCAAAACAAGGCATACTAAACTACTAAGGGTGGGGTTATTGCAACTCCAATAGTTGCTTTCTACACCCAATTGTATTTCATTCCTAAAATACCCATTTGCAAATTTACTTTAAAGGACATAACAATTTTAATAAAACCAAATAACTC
>JAESVK010021860.1:0-11293 GCA_017140935.1 Hamamelis virginiana | reverse complement strand
CACAGAAGCCCCCTCGTTGGTGTTTCATGGCTTCGCCATGTAATACCAACGAAACAAAATGGCATCCCATTTTTGCCACAACAAAAAGAGAGATGATCAAACCAACTTCTCACAAACATTGGAATCTATTTCCTGAATACTCTCGGAATGAAAATAATTCTTGGAAGTCACACTTCCAATTATCTTATCCCTGGAGTCAACGACTCTTCTCGAAAAACTCATTTTCCAATTATCTCAAGGGACCGGAGTCCTTCTCGGAAGTTACACTTCCAATTATCTTAGAGTCAACGACTATTCTTGGAAAACTCATTTTCCAATTATCTCAAGGGACCAGAGTCCTTCTCGGAAGTTACACTTCCAATTATCTTGGAGTCAACGACTCTTCTTGGAAAACTCATTTTCCAATTATCTCAAGGGACCGGAGTCCTTCTCGGAAGTTACACTTCCAATTATCTTAAAGTCAAACACATATCATCAAACCACAAAACAAGTATTTATGTGATATTTCACTCACATAAGCATACACAAATCATCATTTTATGTGATACTTCTCTCACATAAACATATACAAATTATCATCTTATGTGATACTTCTCTCACATAAACACATACAAATTATCATCTTATGTGACACTTCTCACATAAACTCATACAAATTATCATCTTATGTGATACTTCTCTCACATAAAATAGTCCAGACTCATTATTCCTATGGTACATCTCCCATAAGAATTATTATTTATATAGTACTTCTCCTATATAAACATTTTTAAACCATTATTTTATGTTTCACATAGAATAATCCAAATTCATTGTTCATATGGTACATCTCCTATGTGAACATATTATCAATTATATGGTACATCTCCCATATAAACCACTATTTTACGTTTCACATAAAACAATTTCAAACAATTCAAAATATTATTTCATGCTTCACATAAAATAATTCGAACTCATCGTTCATATGGTACATCTCCCATGTGAACATATCATCAATTATATGGTACATCTCCCATATAAAGCATTATTTTATGTCTCACATAAAATAATCTCACCTCATAAAATAATTTCAAACAATTCAAAATGTTATTTCATGCTTCACATAAAATAATTCGAACTCATCGTTCATATGGTACATCTCCCATGTGAACATATCATCAATTATATGATAGATCTCCCATATAAACCACTATTTTATGTTTCACATAAAACAATTTCAAACAATTCAAAATGTTATTTCATGCTTCACATAAAATAATTCGAACTCATCGTTCACATGGTACATCTCCTATGGGAACATATCATCAATTATATGGTACATCTCCCATATAAAGCGTTATTTTATGTCTCACATAAAATAATCCCACCTCATCATTTTATGTTTCTCATAAAATAATTTTAAATCACATAAGACAATTCAAATCGTTATTTTATGTCTCACATAAAACAACTTCAAACTCATTGTTCAAAATGGTACACCTCCCACATGAACACATCCTCAATTATATGGTACTTCTCCCATATACAATGTTTTCAAAATCATCATTCAAAATCATCATTCAAAATCATCATTTAGTGATAATTTTCATGCAAAACATGAACTAATTTTGAAAAATTCGATCGAAAAAACAAAATTTGAGAAAATCAAAGAGGGGCACACTGGTGGTAGTCCTAGCCTGGACGGCTAGTCGTCCTGGGCTGGACGGTTGGCCGTCCTAGCTAGGACAATCACCATGTGTGACCCTAAAATTTTTGTTTAAAAAAGAGCCCCATGCTCATTTGTGCACTCTTGTGCTCATTCTAAGCCACCTTCTAACTTGGTTTTGCTCTAAAACCCTAACTTTTGATCCTCAATCCATACATACTCAACCAAATCTTTGGTTTGCACTCTTGCCAACACAAAATCATCTTCATCTTCTCAAGTTCTTCAACTTGTTTCCATTTTGGTGTGAACCTCTCTATTTCCCACATACTCCATTCTCTTCGAAAATGGATAGGAATCAATCTCCTCCACCCTATTCAAAATATCCATTCTTAGAAGTCAAGGCTAGATACAAGGCGCCATCATATGGAGACTCTCATCCACCATCTCTACTCTTGGAGCCTAGTACACATCTTTCGTATATTCACTCCAAAGACAATGTAAGTTAAACTTCATTAATAACTCTTGATTCATATGCAATTGATTGAATAGAAATGCTTGTTTGCATGTTGTGATTGTTGATTTTCATATCATTATAACTTTTGGGAAAAGCATGGGAGCCCCATTTCATATCTTCACAAGCTTGTCAATGGTGCACACCAAGTGTTTGATGAAATGCCTCAATGAAGTAAACTTTGATTTTTCAAATCAAACATATCCTAATCATGTTTCAATGATTTTTGCAGGATTTTAGAAAGTATTTGCCATGATTAATTACATTTGAAAAGATCATTTTGAAAATATGCATATCATATGTTTGATAAAATGCCTAAATGGCACCATCATCCATTTTCTTCTTTACAAGTCATCTCATGTCAAGTAAAGTATCTCAAAAATTTTCCATGATGTTTAATATGATTAAAACACCATCAATTTTAAGTTTGAAACACTTTAGATTTTGGTGACACCAACTATGCCTTTGATAATAAATTGTATCATCCAATATGCACTCATCTTTTTGTAAAAACCATTTTAAAAATGTATTGATCATTTTGGTTCATTCAAAG
The DNA here is from genome assembly GCA_017140935.1 of Hamamelis virginiana. Taxonomy (NCBI): domain Eukaryota; kingdom Viridiplantae; phylum Streptophyta; class Magnoliopsida; order Saxifragales; family Hamamelidaceae; genus Hamamelis; species Hamamelis virginiana. The sequence goes on along the minus strand of JAESVK010021860.1, from coordinate 8,581 downwards.
CATAAATTTTACTTCATTTCATGATATGTAAATTAATAGTCATGCTTGCATTGCATTTGAATCAAAGGTCCTTTAGAAATAACAACATTTGCTTTGATGTGAATATAACCCAAACGTGCTTATGCAGCCCAATTTCGCAATCCGTACACGATATTCCCTGAGTAAACTGATCAAATGGTGGGAATTAATGGAGACACGTCAACCTCAAGCCAAGGCCATTGTAGAGCAGGCAGGCTTCAAGTTCTTCTTAGATTCTCTCTGGCTCGACAACATGGATAGAATGGCTATGATAGCTCTTTCTGAACTCTGGTGGGACACCACCAACACATTTCACTTCGGGTTTGGGGAAATGACTATGACCCCACTCGATTTCACCATGATTACAGGACTTCCTATTGGAGGCCAACCGCTCGCTTTTTATGAAGAAGCTCACACCGATGAAGAGTATTTGCTAAACATCCTGGGCGTCAAAGACGTTCCTTTAACCAAAAAAGGAGTCAGGCGCTCTTGGCTCTATAATCATTTCAGCATTCAAAGTGAAGAGGAGGGAGGAGAACTCGAAGATATTGTCCGAGCATTCATTCTGTATCTGCTTTCATGCACTTTCTTTGCGGGTACACAGGACATAGCCCCTCTAGGCTTCTTGAAGAGTTTGGAGGATATGGATAATGTTCACCTATACGACTGGGGTGGAGAGGCACTAGCGACCATGTATCGCTCCATGAGTGACAAATCACGAGATGCTGCTCAAGACTTCGGCGGCTTGGCTTTCATATGGCAGGTACTGATTTCATCTGGTGTCTTTCAATAAAATCTCTCTATATCTTTGTCAATTTCTTGATCTTTCTTTCATGCAGGTATGGGCTTTTATCTACTTGGGTCTTGGTTGTCCTCTCTTGAAAGAGGGGGTTAACCAATGGCCATTTCTAGCTCGCTTTGATCCATGCCACAGGAAAAAATCCAACCTCCATAGGTATAATTATGCCACTGCCAAGGCTATCCTTGCTGGTTTCACTGCAGAACAGGTAAAATCTCAAACCATTGTCTTTCTCTTAAATCTTCCAAATTCAACTCTCATACTCTTCATAATCTTCAGGTGAACTGGGACCCATGGGGTATTTGGAGGACTACTTTGGCTTCTCCCCACACGCAGAGCGTACTCCTGACACATAGGCGAATCTTGTTTGAGGGGCCTGCTGGTAGATATTGGTACTTGGGTGAGAGAGTCTGTCGCCAAGTCTATGGAAACATGGATGCAGCTAGGGTGTCTTTTCTGCCTCCTGCAAATATGCGTCACACTGATAAACTGAAGGGTGAGGCCCTGTTAGAGTCCAAGAGAGGAGTGGATCTTTCCGCTTTCCTTTTCTCTGATGCGAGTTATGAGGTCTTCTGTCAACAGTTCTTGATGTGCCCCTTGGCGACTGGAGAACTTCCTGAAAGGGTATGACTTTTGAGAATGCTTTCTTTTTTCCCTGTAAATGCAATCACAAAACTTCATCTTTATGTCCACAGAGTCGCCGTTCCCGGGGTCAAAGCTCTAGAGCTGCTGCTAGTGATGATGATCAAGACATAAATAGGCCTCCTGCCTTGCAGCCTGCAGACATGAATATAGAGTCAATAGTTGAAGATAACTACGTGACTTCTACTATTTCACGACCTTCAGTCGATGAGGGATATCACATAGATCCATCTTATGAACAAGTAAGTCTTCCACTGAATCAAAGAACTACACATACATGCCCACAGATACACTGACATCATTTCCTTCTTGATAGGTTCCTCGAGAGTATTGCCAGGATTACATCGATCTTACCACCGCCATGAGGCGTGACCTTCGCAGGATGAGCTTGAGGACTTCCGCTCTTACTCGTCAACGGGTAACTTTATATCACATTTCTCAAATTCATCTTCCTTCCCTTCTCACAAACTGATCAAACCATGAACACTGTTTCAGGCACCTGACCCACCACGTCATTTTTCAGTTGGCGAGGGATCTAGCAGAGGGATAAAGAGGAGCTCTCGAAGACATTGACCAATCTTTTATGAGACATGGGGTTTCACTTTGAAAATCCTATGTATTTTGCAAACATTTATACCAAAACAAGTTTTCTTCTCTCTAAAAGTGTATGTGCACTGTTAAAACATGTCCATTGTTATCAATTCTCTCACTTTTGATCATGATTGAACTAATACCAATGTTTTAAAACTTGTAAATAGCAACAAAGTCAACAAAAATCAAAATCAGGGCCTCAAATGCACAAAAACTAGAAAAAAAAAAGTCGGAAACAAGCAAAATTGGCAAAATGGGCGAGTAAATCCTGGTGACCATCCAAGCCAGGACGGTTGGCCATCCATCCTAGGACAGTTGGCCGTCCTGCCTAGGACGGTCACCGTAATGGCCTGCCTTATTTTGTCTATTTTGAGCAGTTTCCAATTTTTGGTCTTTTCAGTTTCTAATTTCTCTTCAAACTTAACCTAGGCCTATAAAAAGGAACCCTTAGCATCCTCTACAACCATCCTACAATATTTTTAAGCATCATGGAGGCTCTCCCTCAGGTTTTGAAAAGATTCATGGCGAGAATGACAAAGGAAGACAAAAAGGTGTTCGCTCGCTTTAACTTAAATGCATGTTTCTCTCTTCAACAAATCAAGATGGAAACCACGTTTCTCATTGCTACAAGCCACTTTCAGGATCCCACAATTCATGTTTTCAACTTCGGCACCGAAGAAATATGCCCACTGTTGGAGGAATTCTGCGCGATTATATCTGTTCCTCTCAAAGGACCTTTCATCTTCCTACAAGTTCGGCGCAAATACACAACAACTCTAGCTTCTCTTCTTGAGATCACTGAAGGAGATACTTCCACATTCACCGGAGGTACCAATCTTAATCTTTTGAAACTAGCTACTTCATTTCTTCACCCCGGCTTGATTCAATTCACCACTTCACGGCCCGTTCAACATACTTTCGTTTTATGCCTTCTCGGGCAATTTTTCTTCTATACGGGCTCTTTCCTGGTTCCATTAGAATTGTGTGAGCTAGTTTTACCCCTTTCTACATCACAAAACATGATGCCCATGGTCCTCGCCGAAACTCTGAATGGTTTAGACAAACTTCACGTCGACCCCAAAACTCCTTTTGAAGGTAGCCCCATTCTACTCCAAATGTGGTTGATTGAAAGGCTCAAATTCATCACTCCTTCCACTGGTACTTCTTATCATGCTTCCTATCATCGCCTTGCTATTACCCTACCTCGAGAGCGTACCTTACTAGAATGGTTGACTTTTCTTTCTACTCTCTCTTGGAATGACATCGAGTGGTATGTGCATGACTGGAGCTGTTCTGGCCATTATCTGCATTGTTCTCCAGCTTATTCTGCGGTGATTTTGGTAGGATTTAAGCATACCTCTTTCTATTGGGCAACCCGACTGCTTCGCTAAATGGGGACCAAACAGACAATTCCATCTCTCTCAGAGCATACTTACACTTCCAAGGCGATCTCTCCATCGGTGGTGAAGGCTTTGATGTCAAGGTGGCCATTTGTATTGCGCACAACTCACATTGATTTCTCTCATGGGCCTTTTGAACTGGATGAGGTTTATAAACAATGGTTATCTCAAGATATGGGTACTTGGGGACAAGAAATGAAGGCTAGGATTTCAGGACTTACTGAAAGTCTCTCATCTGAAGAGCGAAGGGACACTTCGTCACTTCCACTTAATGCTTTACAAGTAGTACTTTACAAGAGAAGAAGAGATGATGACTCTGAAGAAACTTCAAGGAAGGAACAAAGGATTTGATGAACTTTGAAACACATTTCCCATGCTTTTTATTATTTAGAATGAATGGAACTAGAATCATATGACATGTAATAGACCTTTGAAAGGTTTCTCTTCATCTCATGAATAAAAGAATTCTATCTTTTTAGTTTTGAATAAATCACTGCAAATAATTGCAATTGAAAACATTTGGTTGTTTTGCCATAGGAAATTGGACCGCACCCAAAGTGACTTTATGGGCTGCCTACATATCTCCATTTTTTTGAATATCTTTTTCTCATAAAAATTCAACTTTCTTGTTTTGAGTACTTGGAGAATCAGGTCCTTGTAGTTCATGGGATCAATTGAAAAGCATTTTTTTTTTTTTTGCTCTACTTTTTGCCTAGGCAGCCTTTGCAGGTTTTCTACCTAGCGAGCTCTTGCCCTAATTTTTCCCTAAGCAGCCTTTTCAGGTTTTCTACCTAGCGGGCTTTTTTATTACTATTTTTATTATTATTATTATTTATTTTTTTTTATACATGATACTTTTTCAATTGATCCAGGTTGGTAGGCTGAGAGAAGTCATTCCCATCTATGTCCATAAGACGCACTGCTCCACCTGATAGTATCTCCTTGATGATGTAAGGTCCCACCAAACTTGGCTTGAACTTCCCTCTTGGATCATGAATCGGCATTCTGATTTCTTTGAGTATTAAATCCCCTTTCTTTAAGCCCCTGTTTTTAACTCTCTTGTTGAATGCTCGAGCTATTCTCCTCTGATAACCATGAACATGGTATAGGGCCTTCAATCTCTTCTCGTCAATTAGTGACAGCTGCTCATATCTATTCCTCATCCAATCGACTTCTGCTAGTTGGCTTTCCATAACTACCCTTAGTGAAGGTATCTCTAACTCAATTGGTAACACTGCTTCCATACCATACACTAACGAGTAAAGCGTAGCCCCAGTTGACGCCCTAATGGATGTGCGATAGCCCCACAATGCCAGAGGCAATTTCTCATGCCAATCGTTGTACGTATCAGTGGTCTTCTTCAAAATGGTCTTTAAATTCTTGTTAGCTGCCTCTACTGCTCCATTAGTCTGCGGACGATAAGGAGAGGAATGGTGATGTACTATACCATATTTCTTAAGAAGTTCTTTAGTCTCTTTTTTGAAATGTTGTCCATTGTCTGAAATAAACTCACGTGGCACTCCATATCGGTAGATGATGTTGCACTGTATGAACTTGGCAACCTGCTTAGCATTCAAAGTCTTGTACGATGCTGCTTCTACCCATTTGGTAAAGTAATCTATGGCCACCAATATGTACCCGTGCCCATTCGAGGCCGCAAGAGTGATCTTGCCGATGATATCAATGCCCCATGTTGCAAATGGCCATGGTGATGACATGGTAGTGAGTGGCATGGATGGCTGATGCTTACCACTTGCAAACACCTGGCACTTATGGCATTTCTTAACATGTTTAGCACAATCACTTTCTAAGGTCAACCAATAGTAACCCAATCTCAAAATTTTCTTCGCGAGCATATATCCGTTCATATGTGGAGCCCCAGCCCCTTCATGTATTTCCTGAATGATCCGCTCTGCTTCATCTTCTTTCACACACAAGAGATGGACACCGTCAAAAGACCTTTTATACAATCTCGTACTACACAAGATGAACTGATTAACCAACCTTCTCAAAGTTCTTCGGTCAACATAGGATGCTTCTGGTGGATACTCCCCTTTTTCTAAGTGCTGCTGAATATCATGATACCACGGCTTCCCGTCGTTTGGTTCTCCTTCCCTTAGGGCGCAACAGTAGATGGGTTCTTCTCTAGATTCAATGATCATTGGTGCTACTCCCTCTTTTATTGGGATCTCTGCCATGGATGCTATAGTGGCTAAGGCATCCGCAAACTTGTTCTTTTGCCTAGACAGGTAAAAGAATTTTATCTGACGGAATTCTTTTATCAGTGTCTCTAGATAATCGTGATATGGCAGCAACTTCTAATCCTTAGTCTTCCATTCCCCTCTAGTCTGGCATATGATAAGGGCTAAATCTCCATACACTTCAAGCTCTTCTACTCCCAAGGCCAATGCTGATTCTAAAGCTAGAATGCAAGCTTCATATTCAGCTATGTTATTGGTTGCCTTAAAGTTCAATTTCACTGCCACAGGTATCATCACATCTTCTGGCGTTTCCAGACAGACTCCTATACCACATCCTTTCCTATTCAATGCTCCATCAAAATGCGTTTTCCACACCTTCTTCTCTACCACAAGGATTTCTTCATCTGGAAACTGGTAATTGACATTGTATGCTTGTGAAGTAGCACATTCTGCCAAGTGTTCTGCTATAGCTCTTCCTTTTACTGATTTCTGCAGTACATACTGAATGTCGAATTCTGACAATAACAATAACCACCGCGCTGTTTTATAGGACAAAGCAGGCTTCTCAAGCAGATACTTCAATGGGTCCATTCGACTGATCAAGAGTACTTGGAAAGACATCATGTAATGGCGAAGCTTTTGAGTTGCCCATACCAATGCCACGCATGTCTTTTCCAAAGCACTATAGTTCACTTCATAATCCATCATCTTCTTGCTGAGGTAGTAGATGGCATTCTCTTTCAAGGATTCTTCAAGATATTGAGCTAACATAGCTCCCATCGCGGTTTCGGTGACAGTTAAATAGAGTAATAACGGTTCACCTTGTCGCGGGGGAACCAGTATTGGTGGGTTGCTCAAATACCTTCTGATGGTATCAAATGCCTCTTGACATTCCTCATTCCACTTAGTCGGTACATCCTTCTTTAGCAGCTTGAAAATCGGCTCGCAGATAGTCGTCAACTGAGCTATGAAACGGCTGATAAACTGAATTCTTCCCAAAAATCCCCGGATTTTTTTTTCTGTCTTTGGTGGTTGCATCTCCATGATGGCTTTGATCTTTCCCGGATCTACTTCTATCCCTCTCTGTGTAATCATAAAACCGAGCAGCTTCCCAGCAGTCACTCCAAATGCACATTTCTGAGGGTTCAGACGCAGCTTGTACTTGATGATTCTTTTAAAGAACTTCTTCAGAGCAACTAGATGTCCTTCCCTATCTACAGACTTCACAATCATGTCATCCACATATACTTCAACCTCTTTGTGAATCAAATCATGCAGCAGTGTGGTAGCCATCCTTTGGTATGTCGTGCCAGCATTCTTAAGGCCGAAGGGCATAACCCGATAACAAAATGTCCCCCATTGTGTGATGAAGGCAGTCTTTTCCATATCTTGAGAAGCCATTTTGATCTGGTTGTAACCCGAAAAACCATCCATAAAAGATAAGAGTGCATGGCCAGCAGTGTTGTCAACCGATACATCTATATGAGGCAGAGGGAAATCATCCTTAGGACACGCCTTATTGAGATCTCTGAAATCAACACACATTCGTACTTTCCCATCCTTTTTAGGCACTGGAACGATGTTAGATAACCATTCTGGGTACTCCACTACTTGCAAAAAACCGGCGTTTATCTACTTGACCACCTCATCCTTAACCTTCAAGGCCCATTCTGGCTTCATTCTCCGCAGCTTCTGCTCGACCGGCTTCATGTTCGGATCAGTGGGGATGAAGTGTTGTACAATGTCGGGATTAATGCCTGGCATATCTTGGTATGACCATGCGAAAGCTTCAATGTTCTCTTTCAAAACCTCTACCAATGATTCTCTTTCTTGCGGCGACAGTGTTGATCCAATTTTAATTATTTTAGGTGATTCATCCATCCCTAAATTGATTGAAATTAATTCATCCATATTAGGTTGAGCGTGCCCCTTTCCATATTGCTCGTCGAGCTCAGGAGGAACATCCTCACGCGGGTCTATATTCATGCCATACAAATCCAATGATGATAAAAGGGAAACACTGCAAGAGAGATGGAAAGAGAATGAATACTTCTTTTATTAATTGAAAGTTGAATAACAGAACACAGAAGATAAAACAAACTGACACTCATACCTCTTCAAATGAGGTTGAGGTTTTTTATTGGAAACAAAGAAATCCTACACTACTATAAAGAAAGCATGGAAGTCCTATTCTACTGAAGACACCTACAAGTTATCATCAGATGGAAGTGACTCGATCTCCTCACCGTCATGGATGAAAGGACAATCTTCAAAGGCCCAGTTTGGTAAAGGTGGAGTTGTAGGTTCAATTGGATAGATCATTTCTACTTCATAAGTATGCAATTCGAGACATAGAACCGTCTGCTCGAACATATCTGTCATGGCACCAACATCAAGGTCTTCAACCCAATCCTTTTCTTTCTTATGGGTCTCACTAGTAATAATATCATCATCCGCTGAAGCAGTAAGAGAACACCATTCATCACCGAAAAAAATCTCAAACCCAGGTACACTGATTTTCTGATCCTCAAGGTAGCACAGTTCAGGGAAACCACAATATGGAAATTCATCACCCTCCTTGACGAAAGCCCCATTCAAAGTTAGTCTGTATGGCTCAAGGGTTGAATCAGGGGTTCTTCCTTTCGCCCTTGCGGAGTCTTTCTCTTCCTTCTTTTGAGCCATTTTCTTCTTATCCTCCTTAGTGGGTTGATATCCTAGCCCATAAGGATGGATAGCCAAAGGGTACTTCACAGTATCAGAAATGCCTTGCAATCTTCTGCCCAATCCCATTCCAAGGAAGAATCTCATTCCTTTCATAATCTGTCCTACATGCAAATTCCCATGAGGATTATAATCGAGAGGTATCAACTCTTTCTGCTCGGGCTCTCCTTCGAAAGCCTGTACATACTCGAACCCTGACAATAACACTT
>JAESVK010021856.1:0-10310 GCA_017140935.1 Hamamelis virginiana | reverse complement strand
TTCTTGATTTTGAAGGGTTGGTTGTTTGTTTAAACTAAAGAGCATGAAACTATTATCAAATCAAATTAAAAGAAAAATCCCGGGTTTCGAATCCACTTTAGTTAGGGAGTTATTATGCATATGATTAACGCAAAGGCTTCGCAATCATTTATGATCGGCGATGATCTAAACTACAAGATTAAATCATCGATAATATATTACGCTTGTGTTCATATAGTTTATTCATCCGAATAAGGCATAACCTGTCAAGCAAAGCATGCACAGGTTATCCTAGTTAAGTATGAGAAAACTACTGAATACAAACGTATTCGATTAATACTATTGCACAACCAATATGAATATAATCACAGAAAACATTCATACTAAAAGATAAAAGATTTATTAATGAACGGATTGCATAAAACGGCAATCTCTCAAAGTTGTACAATTATCATAAACTCATTACAAAACCTGAAACCTTAATCAAAACATAATCAAACCGCTAACCAAGCTTCATCTACACCCAAGGAGAAGAGTTTAGCCGCTCATGGTCGGGGCTGAATCGCCGGAGGTCTTCGTTCCTTCCATGCGCAGCCAAAATCCAAGTTGAATGGTATATGAGAGATGGTGGAGTTATGAGAGAGAGAGATGAAGTGCTAGAGAGGCTAGGTTAATTAATTCATGCCCAACAACTCCCAAAAGAAAGCTTAAATACATCCCCATAAACCTACTAAATAAAAACTCTCCATAAATAACTCAAAAAGGCAGTAAAAATTCGCGGGCACGACTCCCGAGGACCCCCCTATCGATAGGCAAGGGATGCCCTATCGATAGGGATGCAAAATTGGAGAACCAGCACACTGTCTATCGATAGGCTGGCTATCTGGCTAGCGATAGACAAGCCCTATCGATAGGCCATCGATAGCCCAGCTATCGATCAACTCTAATTTGCCCAGTTTGCTTCGTTTGTGATTCCAGAAGGTGCCCAAGTACTTCCTTGCATCTTTTTGAGTGTTTTTCCTTCCATTTGACTCCACTTGTAGCTTCATCCGGGAACATTTGCAGAGAACTCACCTCAAAAGTGCTCGAATTACTGCTTTTATGAAGAATTCCTACACAACACGAGGAAAAACAATAAGTTCATGGTTTATAACTATGAAATATCAAAGTTCAAGTAATATCTGGTAATAATAAGTCGAAAAGACTTAAAAAGTGCATTGATTGCAGAGCAATCAGGTTGGCCATCCTTCATGGACGGTTGGCCGTCCCTTGGTGGACGACCATCCATCCCCCATGCCATTTGTGCCCTATGTGGGCCTGTCTCAGCTCGTTTTGATCCGATTTCGGCTTTTTTAGGCTTTTCGGGCCCGTTTTAAGTCCAAATTTGACAATTCAAGCACCGAAACGATCGTGATTCGATTCTCCATGTTTTAAGAAGTGTTTGAAGTTAAAATGCATTGACCAAGGTCAAATTGTTAGGGAAAAGTCGACCGATTAGCTCTTTAGAGTCTGCCGGGCCCAAATTAGGGTTTTGAAATCTGCTAACCGATTGCTTTCGAAATCATTTCTTCTTCTCGAAACAAGTTTTAAAATCTTTTAGAAAAGTTTTTTGAAGCCTTTGAAGGCTTTGGTTTGATAAAAATATTGAATCCCGGTTATTTCCGGTCGAAACCCTAATCTGGGCTTGAAAGTGCCTTTTGAGCCTTAAGAGCCAATCATGAGCCAGAAGGCTCTACAGACCTTGCCACTGATCAACTTAGCTACTAAACACACTTTAAATATTCATGCTAAAGACTCAAGGCCATTCGAGACAAGATCGACAGTTATTAAGAGCTTTTGTGATCCAAAGGACAATGCTGCATTTTAAGTCACAAAAGACCTTATTTCCTATCAAGCCTGGCTCAGAATGCCATGAAATTTAGCAGGGACATTCCTAAACTCTCTAAAAACTAAATGCAAAAAGAACCGACTCAATATGACCTAAAAACCTACATGCAATAATGACCTCTACCTAGCTACTTATAAGGGTAAAATTGGCAACCTAGGGTTTTGACACCCTATCTCACCTGGAATCAAAGGCAACCATTAATGACCATACTCATGGTCAAAAATGGATGTCTACAGAAGCCCCTCGTTGATGTTCATGGCTTCGCCAGTGAATATCAACGAAATAAAATGACATCCCATTTTTGCCCATCAAGTATTTGATAAAATTTCCCAAGAAAACAAAATTTTGATTTTTCAAATCCAATTTCTCATGTCATGATTCAAATATGTTTCACATGTCATGAAAAGTTTTCAAAACACATTTCAAATGTATGCACACCAAGTATTCGACCAAATTCTATGGAAGGAAAAATTCCACATTTCAAAAGCAAATTTCCATGTCATGATTCCATTGACTTTGATAATTTTTTAAAATGATTTCATCATATCATAACAAGTTTTCAAAACTTATTTCAAATGTGTGCATATCACATGTTTGATAAAAATCTCAAAAAAAGTAACACTCAGTATTTTTTTTCAAAAAAAAAACAAAACAAAACAAAACACTTATTCTTTCTAGTGACATTTACATGCTACTAAGAAAGTTTTATTCCAAAAATCAATTTCAACTAAGTATACCTTCAAGATTTTTTGATAAAGCATTTTCAAAACTCATTTCCTTGGGATTTTCTTTCCAACTACATTCCTTACGACAAAGGGATTCAAAATCGTTAATAATGCTAAGTTATTATAAACTTTTAAGGCATAAAACTGCTTGTCAAATAAATTCATACATATATTGATAGTCTTCAACATCACTATATGTCACACTTTCATTTCTCAACACAAGTGTCACACTTAGTGTAGGTTTCAAACCCATCATTCTATGCACTAATTTCACGTGTCAACAATCTCATCCTTAAAAGTTATTCTAACTTATCAATATCAATTCTTTTTCTAATCAACCAACACTCATATTGTAGCCTTACTTCAACACAAGGACGCCTATGACAAGGAAGCCTAACCTCGACACTAGGGTACCTATAGCAAGAAAGCCCAACTCAAGAACTTTCTAATGCAGGTACTGTAAAAGTACCTTTGAAGAGAGGGGGGCTGACACAAGTAGTTCACAAATATCACTCATTTTAAAAAAACAACCAAGAGGGCTTTCAAAAGCATTTTTTGAGAAAAGTTTATAAAAACTGAAGTATGAAGATTATGTTTAAGCACTTCGGCTTGAATCATTTGATCGCAAAGTAAGACGTAAAGTCAATATCAACTCTGATTCTAATGGCTACATCCTTTGGGTTCATAACCTCATGCATCTTCTTCAAACGTAATGATGTGCATCCCTTCCTTGGATTATACTCGCACTTCCCTCGGTGTCAACCCAAAATACATCTTGCATGCCACTTCAATAGTTGCAAAGGTTCATCAAATTTTGATAGCTTTCATTCTGGATGGTCAAGCAAACCGGCTTATGTATCTTGATCAAATGGATGAGATTGTCAAAACCAATGAATATTCAACAACGGGTAAGGGGTATTCCAAACGGGTTCAACCACATGGTTAGAGGGTTCAAAGGGGGGTCGATGAAGGCTCAGGCAATGGGCCTTGTTTGAGATTCTTAGCTAAGCTCATGTCAAATGATTTCACCAATTCCACCAAATATTACCAGATTTTGGGGTTGAAATAAAAAACAAAACATTAGGGACATAAAAATCCTCACGAAGGTAAAACTTTTCAAATAAGTGATACCAAAAAGAAAACTATACCAGAAGTTTTAGGAAGTGACAAACTTCCAAAAATGGCGAGAAACAAAGAAGCAGCAGGATGTTAATGGCATGTCCATAAATTTCAAGATATTATTTACCCTTATGAATTAAATGTCTTCAATTTATTTAGTTTCAAACTAATTGCCCACGATAAATTAATTTTGAACTCAACACTTAGTGTTCTCACAAGAATTGGACCGCACCCAATGTAGCTTTATGGGCTACCTACGTATCTCCACTTTTGATGTCTATTTCGAAGAAACTGTGACAAGTTGTTTGATGTCTGTGGAGAATCAGGTCCTCGTAGTTTATGATAATTCCTTTCTTTTTCTGTTTGCTCTAACTTTTGCCTAAGCAACCCTTTCAGGTTTTCTACTTAGCGAGCTTGATTTTTTTTTTTGAATGCCCTAACTTTTGCCCAAGCTGCCCTTTCGGGTTTTCTACCTAGCAGGCTTGATTTTTTTTTTTTTTTGAATGCCCTAACTTTTGCCTAGGCAGCCTTTTCGAGTTTTCTACCTAACGGGCTTTTCATTTTTTTCTTTTTTCTTTTTCTAAATGGATGAGATAAGCAAACTTAATCATCTTTTAAATTTAAAGACAAATAGCCCCACTTGATAGCGCTCGATTAATGGTGCACAGACCTCACATCTTGGTTCAAATTCTCTTCTTTGGACTAACTCCTCTTCTTTTTCTAAGCCCTGGTGTACCATATTTTCTTTTTCTTGAATGGCTTCGAATGCCAATCATTTTTACTTTCTTTTTTTTTTGTTTTTTTTTTCGGAAGCCCCATTCTTTGGGAGTAGCCCCACCATTGAATCTCCACCGTATGATCTAATCTTTTCTATTAAAACATCTTTCAAATCCTCGCGATATTTCCCAAGTATGAGTATACTATGGGTTGATTCAATTTGGGAAGAATCAGCCCCTAATTACTAATCTATCATATTTCATCTCTTCAGCTTCATCTTTCTTGACTTCTTCTTGGTCCATCTTTGGAACTAATGAGGGTGAGGTCACACCACATCGATGTCATCACAGGGCATATTGTCTCTAAACTTAAAAGTTTCACAAGCTTTCTTTAAGCATGATGCCCGATTGATTTCTTTTTTCATGTGAGAAAATTGTTGGCCCAATCTTAATTATCTTAGACAAGTCATTTGTCCCTAAACAATTGATTCCAATTAATTCATGTAGGTTGATTGTCCCATATTCCTTTGCTCAACGAGCTCCAGAGAGACATTTTTCTTAAGATTTACATCCATGCCATAAACATTCACAGAGGAAGATAATGCAAAGAAGATGCAGAAGAGAATCTTTTTTTTTATTTTTTTATTTATTTGAATTCGAAGGGAAATGACAAACCAAAGAAATCCTAAACAACGGATCACCCTAGTCCAACAAGCGGGCTAGGGAAACACTTATTATTGAAAATGAAAACTGAAATTCTACACTACTAAAAAAAAACACAAACAAAATCTTATAAGCTACTATTTTGGCAGAAACAGCTCTTCATCTTTCATGGGCTTTCACTAAGGTTCTCCGTCAAGGGATCCATTAGAAAGGGGTGCGGTGGTGGGCTCAAGCTAACTGATTGGAGAAATTGGATGGTAAGACAACTTTGTGGTCAATCATATCTTGGATTTCATGGCGAAGGCGGTAGCACTGGTTGGTCGAATGGCCCGAGTATTGATGAAAATTGCAGTATTCATCTTCATTAAAAGACTTGGGTATAGACTTAGGGAGAGGCCTTGGCTCGAGGGGTTGCAAAAGGTTTTGATCTTTCAATATCTCGAGGATTTGATCCAACGACATGTGAAAATCAGCAAATTGGCGAGGTGGATTTTTTCCATTGGAAGGCAATGTGGGTCGGATAATGGTATTGACTTCATCACTTGACTCTTCTTTGAAAATGGTTCGTTGTCTTTTGAGAGATGGTTCGACTTTGATGTCTCATTTAGCAAGGGCGTCTTCAACTTGGATTCCAGTCCCGGCAAGAGCTTTGAAATTGGGAAAATAATGTGCAAAGAGATACTTGCGATAGATGGGTAACAAACTCTTGAGTACCATTTGGATTTGTTCTTCATCTGTTGGTCGGTTGATCATCTGAGAGGCCTTAGCCCTCCACCTCATAATAAAAGCTGAGAAGGTTTCATAGGGTTCTTGCTTGGTTGTTTCCAAATCACGACGAGTGACATCAATTTCTGTATTGTACTGGTAGTGGCTAATAAACTCAATGCAAATGTCCTCCCACGTCTTTATCTTAGACTCATCCAAATCTAAGAACCATTTCAAAGCAAATCCAACAAGCGACTCATGAAACATTTGGGCTAGTAACTCATCATCAGCCCTACGGGGATGCATGGCTCTCACATATATCTTCAAATGGATTTTAGGACAACTCATTCCATCAAACTTTTCCAATTCCGGCATCCTGAAATAGCTGGGTAAGCGGGCTTTCGGGAACAAAGAAAGCGAGGTCATGTCCATCAAGTCATCAGTCCTTCGGAATCCTTTAAGGGCTTTTTCCAGGGCTTCAATCCTACTATTCAGGATAATAGGCTCTTCAATGAGATATGAAGGATTTTTGGGTTGAGGATTCTTATCTAAGTCCATGGGCTTAACGAATTCAAAGATGGGCTTAGGCTTAAGGGATGATTCTCCTAATTTAGCCCCAATCTTTTCAGATAGATCTTGGGTTGATTTTAGGGCTGGAAAATCTTCGGCCATTTGAGATAGGGCTTCCATTCTTCCCTTGGAGGACATGATTATGGCAGCAGCAGTAGAGGAAACTGTTGGCCCAAGTATATACCTCTAGAGGGGGTGAATAGAGGTATTGCAAACTTTAAAAAATAATTACCAAATAAAAATTATGGTTCAATTAAATTCAGCGGAAGACAAGGTTTGAATCACAATATATCAAAACATACAACATGTATAAATTGAATAACAATTAATATAGCAAGTGTATGAATTGAAATGCAAGAGAAGAGTTAGAGAGATTCAAACACAAGAATTAACGTGGTTCGGTCTCCGCCTACGTCCACGCCTCAAGAGCCCCGTCTTGAGGATTCCACAATCCACTATGGATCACTCCTTCAAGGTGGAGAAACCTTTACAACTTGCCTTCTTTCAAGGTGGAAGACAACTCACCCACAAGAGTTCTCACAACCCTTACAATCTCATAAGTTTACAAAATGAATAATAAAGTGTACAAAGACTAGCTCCTTCAAGAGTAGATGATGTACAATGATAAAGCTTTCACTAATATCTCTCAAAGATTTGAACTAATTTGGCTTCAAGAGAGAGAATGATGAATCAAGTGAATAAATCACACAAGAATGATGTAGACTAAGTTTATGTATGATTGTGTATGATCATTAGTTGATTCAAGACCCATAAAATGAGTATAAATAGGTTCCAAAACAAATATGGTCGTTGGGGGTCAAAATAGAGTCTTTTGGAGTGTTAAAAACTAGTTGTTATTGAGCAAGGGGTCGATTAGTCGACTAGGCACACTTGATTAGTCGACTATAATGCTTAAAATACCTTTGAAAATGTTCCCGGGCACGGTTAGTCTACTAGGAAGGGTGTGTTAGTCGACTAGGAACTTATTTTCCCAAAACAAGCTACTGCACTGCCGTTAGTCGACTAATCATCAATTAAGGGTTAGTCGACTAACCCCCAAAATTTTTTTATGAGAAAGTTACATATTCAAAAATTAGACTTCTCAAGATTTCTGTGGCCGCCAAGATCATCGAAAACGGAGTCCGGATGAGAGAGATATGCCCATTTTAAGTTGGAAGTTTTCGCCAGTAAAAATTCAGCAATTCAAAAACATTTTGTCTTTTGAGTCCATAAGGCCCTCTTTGAGTTTAAATCAATTTTTGACCAAAATGTGATTTTCCAAAGTTAAAACCTATGGTCTTTAAGTCATAGTCAATTGAGCTAATTAGTTCATCCTATAGAGAGATTTACAATATAAATCCTAAGCACTCTTACACAAGAATAAAAGCAAGATCTTCATAAAAGATCTTCAACACTTGTGCTTGGCTTGTGCTAGGCTTGAGTTTGGCTTCATTTGGATTGCATCAATGCAATGGCTCTCTTCATGGTCCTTAGTGAATATACAACATATTCATATCGACATAAGGTTCATTGTAGTACATGAGCTTCATGATGGCTTGAGCCTTCTTCATTGACAACTTGAATCATATTATATTCTTATAAACACATATACCAAAATGGATATACAAGAACTAAAGGATAATGTCAATCAATCAATAAGGTTAGCCAAACAAATATTAAATAAGTATGACAATGTTAATCAAGTAACAAATATGACATTGTCGAACAATAAACTTTCATTCAAAAAAGGTTTGGCAAGAATGAACATCAAAATATTCATATGCAATATATCAATATATTCATATGTAATACAACAATATTATTATGTGCAATATAACAATGTATTCATATACACATGAGAGATCAAAACACAATGTTTGTTATCATCAAAATCAATTAACAAATATGGGTGGAAGCCATAAGGCTAACAGAAACCTCGTTGTTGTTAGCCATATCGGAATCAACAGATGAATCAACACTTAACCCAGGCCCACTAGAATCAACGACCCAAACCAGAATGCTCTAAAAAAGAAAAGAAATTTTTGAAATCAATTTAAAGCCCCATGATTACTTTTTGAAAAAAAAATATGATATTTTACAAAACTCACAAAGCCCCTACTTTCTAGGACATTCCTTTGAAAAGGATGAAGGTTCACACCAAAAGCACGTGAGGTAGACTAGGGAATCCTAGGGAAAGAAGCCCCTAGTCAAGACACTCATAATGAATAGACCAAAAGAACATGGGCTTAAATCCCACGCAATTCTCATTTTCTCTCTCTATAAGGTCCACAGTCATATGGGGATCATTTGTTAGCATAACGCTACATTGGGCCAAGGCCCACAGCGATGGGGCAAGCCCCTGATTGGCATTTTAATCTCGTAGGAGACTTTCCCAAAGGTAACAAAAGAGGAATAGACCTAATTGCCCTACAATCTATGGGTTTCACGCTTATCTTGCTCAAACATGTAAGGGCAATTGAGGAAAATTCGGCGGCATAACCCTATCATCGGGGTAAGTAGAGAGCTGATGGGTATAAGGATTTATCATAGATACCCTAAACAAAGATGAATAATGGTGAAGGACCACTACTTTCAGACCATGGGCCCTAGGCCCGCACAAAGCTCACTCTCTAACTATAAGGCCCACAAACGGGCACAACAACTCGGTAGCAAAACACTACAATGGGCCCGGGCCCATGAACAAAGAAGGGATAAGGACTATACCTATGGCAACTACCCCAACCTTTAGGACATTTTCCTTATGGGTTAAGAGTATTCATCGAAGGTGCAGACCTAAGGATCCTACTCTAGACCATGGGCCAAAAGCCCACACGAATCTCACTTTCAATCTACAAGGCCCATAAATGGACAAATGGTCTAAAAGCATAGGCTAAAAGCCCACACACCAATCTCACCTCAAACACTCTCACATTCTATCCTATGAAGAAGGGCCTAAAGCCCACGTCTCGAACTCACCACAGACCTATACCTTCTATCCAAAAGATATGGGCCTAAAACCCACACCTCATATCTTCTCCTAAAGCTTACAAATTAATGCCACTATTCGGGCAGCATAACACTACCACGGGCCCAAGTCCAAAAATATGTAGGGTACTAGGTCTTCATAAAGTACCTTAACTCTTTGAGGACACGTCCCTTAAGAGTTTAGGGCATTTCATAAAGGTCTAGTCCTACAGATCCGAGGTCCTAGTGGTTCTACACACTTCACAATCAAGGCTCGGACAAAACCGGGGGGTCAATCCGGCAGCATAACATTACAATAGCATGTGAAAAGTGATGTAGGGTATGTGTCCTAAAGAGACAGTCTATATGGACTAATGCAAAGGGTAGGCTGAGTGTCCCTTACTCGCTCGGTCCAATCGATAAACCTAACCACATGTAACATCAAGAATGCCGCGTGGGTCCGACAGTACATGATTGGTCTGTTTGATATACCCGAGGGTATTTGGCAAGAAGAGTGATGGCTTTCGGAACCCAAGAATCAAAGAGACTGGGCCCAGGACTAGGCTCATCATTGGCTTTAGCATTCAACGCCCTAAACATGCAGAGTCAATGCGCACACAATGCAGAATTCAAGTCACACAGTCATGCAAATGCCAGTGGTTGATTTTATTAAATTAAGAAATTGAAAAGCCCAAAATTAATTAACTGGAGTTTAGCCCTCGACATCCCCAACGGAGTAGCCAATCTGTGAACCAGCTAACCTGATCGAAAGGCTTCTCGTTCACTTAGGGGGTGTTCTTGAGTGGATTGTGGATGATGTTTATCCGTCTCGATTTATCCGTCTCGATTTATCCTTCTCTATTATCCACATTTATCCTTCTCTATTATCCACTTAAGATTGGGTTTTGAAAAAAGGATAAAAGTTTGTAAAAAACTGGGAGTCGCCACCTTATTTTTAGGAAACAAGGAAACCACAAAAAG
>JAESVK010021843.1:0-10972 GCA_017140935.1 Hamamelis virginiana | reverse complement strand
TAGGGCGCAAGTCCAATCTTAGGTTGACTTCTAGTCTCCTAAGACCATTAGGATTGTGTATACTTTCATACTATATATTATTATTATATATTATATATCATATTTTGTGATTGATTAGATAACTAGGATTGTTTTGAAAAGATTTTGATAAAGCCCAAATTTAATTAGGAGACCTTCAATTAGGGCGAGGTGGGTGCCTATAAGGAGTTCCTTGGAACCTTCTCACTTCGTAACCTAGCCCCGAATCCAACTTTGATTCGAAAGACCATGCTTTTCCAAAATATGAGGTCAATGTTTTATTGAAAATAAAACTCTTTTTTGTGGTTTCCTTGTCCCCTAAAAATAAGGTGGCGACTCCTAGTTTTTTACAAACTCTCATCCCTTTTTCAAAAAACCCTATTTTGAGTGGATAATAGAGAAGGATAAATCGAGACGGATAAACATCATCCACAATCCGTACAAGATAAACCCCACCCCAAGAGTGAACGAGAGGCCTCCTGATTCAGGTTGGCTGGTTCACAATGGGGTGACTTATTATCAGAGTTGGTATCAACAAAAGGTGGGGATATGGTACCATTCTCAGTCACACTCTTCTTTGTAGCTTCTTGGGACGCTTTCAGTGCAAGGTTACTACATCCATCATATCCATAAGGGTCTTGAAAATATCAGTGTTATTTAGGGTGCTCACTTCGTCTTCAGCCATATCAGACTCAGAAGAATAGTTGACAATAACTAGACGTCCACTATAATAGCAGGTCCAAGCCAGGATGCTAGAAAATGGGGGAGGAATTTGAAATAAGTTGAAAGTTCCACCATGATTGGATTAATGAAATATATTTATAAGGCTCCCAACGGTCCTTCCTATCCTAGGACGTTTTCCTTAGGAAGTAAGGGACATATAGATTGTACAAGGAAATAATAACCCTAAAGGATTCTAAAGCCCTATGGGTTCTACACACATCACAACCAATGACTTACAGAAAATCGGTGGGTCAATCCGGCAGCATAACGGTACAATTAGTGTGTGTATAATGGTGAAAGACACAATGTCCTAGAAGTCCACTATATTTACTAAAGACAGGGTGTTTATGTGGTTACCCTACTCGCTTAATCCAACCGATATACCTAACCACATGTGACATCATGAATGCTGCGTGGGTCCAATAGTACGTGATTGGCCATTTAATATACCCTAAGGTACGTGGTGAGAGAGTTGAAGGCTTAGCGATCATGAAACTGGAATCAGGAAAACCAAGGATCGTGGCTAAACGTTTCGTTAGGAAGACAACATCATCTTAATCACACAATGCATGCACACACAATGTAGTAAATGAAAGTAGGCAATCACACGAATGCAAGTGATTGATTTTAATTAAATAAGCCCAAGTAATTTTTAGAGTTTAGCCCGCCATTCCTAGTGGAGTCACCAATTCTGTGAACCATCGAGAATTCGATGCAATTCACATTAGCGGAATTGAGTTTTTGAAAAAGAAAAGGAGTCACCACCTTATTTTTAAGGAATAAGAAACCATAAAAAAATGTTTTATTTTAATCAAAACAAAATAACTCTGTAATTTTTGGAAAGACAAGATCAACGACCAAAGACGAATTCGGGACTAGATTATGACGTGGGAAGGTTCCAAGAAACATCTTGTAGACACCCACTTCACCCTAATTAAAGGTATCTTATTTTACTTGAGCTATTTAATATTCTTATGCACATAACTCTTACTAACTAAAACAAATAATGAAAAAAAGTCCAACAAAATCCTAAAAACCTAAGATACTTAGTATCCTAGGGCGGAGTTGAGCTCTATTAGCGCCTACGTATCTTACTAGTTTCCTAGTAAGCTTCAAAGTCCACGTAGTTCGAACTAACATAGGACCCATCCTAATGTAAGGAACTAAATTCATGCAAATCCTTATCTAAAGGCCTATCTTTCAATATTCAAATTCATTTAAAACTTTATTCTAGAGAGACTTTGTTTTGTAAAATAACTCTTTATTTCAAAAAATACATTTTATTTAAAATAGGATTCTTATCCAAAAAAAGCATTTGACTTTGAAAACTACTATTTCAAAGAGTTTAGTTTGATAAAAAAAATCTTTTTCAAAGAGTTATATTTTGATAAATATACTTGAAAACAAAATTTTATTTGAATGAAAACACTTAAAAACAATTCTTGTTTTGAAAATAATTTTATTTGAAAAATAAGTCTCTCAAGACTAGAACTCTATTTGAATTAAAGGAATCGATCATGATTGTAGTTCTTATGATAAAAGAGTCCTATGTAGGTTAGAAACCTCTCCTAACCTAGGGTTTCTAAACTACACTTAATCCTACTTGTATCTAGATGCTAATTCAACCTAAAATTAGGGTTAAAGTGAACCTAAACATGCTTCTAAGTTAATAAAAAATTCTATACGGCAACCTAAATGTATGAAAATATGATAAATAAATATGCAAATGCATGCAAAAAATAAACAAACTCTTTCCTAATGACTTCTGAGGGAATTAGAGTGCAATTTCTATGTTAAAATGACCTAAAAATGGATTTAAACCATGTTTTTAAGCCATTTAACATTCTGGACAGAATATTAAATGAACTTAAACTCATGTTTTAAATATTCTAATTATGCTAAAAATCCTTAAAAAAAAATGCTAACTAAGACAATCATATATGTTAATGTGCAAACTATGTAAGAAAATATGAAAAAAAAAATAAAAACAAAAATAAAAACAAAACAAAAAAAGTGGCCTTAAGGGTCTCAAAATTAAGCTACAATGCAAGCTATCTATGATGCTTATCAATATGCATATATTAAAAACAATAAAGTAAACATGAAATAATAAACATAATAAGGGAAGTGACTTACCTTATGCAAAGCTCCCCCGTCCACAATTTTTATCAATTAATCAAACAATTTTCAATAGAAATAAACACAACTAAAGAGACTCACCTCATGCAAAGCTCCATCATCCACAATTGTATATCAAAACATGCATTTAATCATCTCATGCTAATAATAATGTTACAAACCTAAGCATTTATCAAAACCTAACTCTTATTCGTGCTCCTAAACTAAAAAACAAAATAACTACTAACATGCATCGCTAAAAACAAAAAATAAAACCTATTTCTATCATGTTATAACAAACCCTAATCATGCATACTATTCTGAACAAAAAATAAGAAATCCTATCATGCTTTCTAACATGCTAACATGCACTCACATGAAATCACATACTTACTAACATGAAATAACACTAACATGCATATTAATCACATAAAATAATAAGTCCTACCAGGCACTACCATGCAAACCCTAATATGTATACTACATGCAAATCTTAACATGCATTCTATCATGCTAACACTAACATGCATTCTATTATGCTAACCCTAACATGTTACTAACATGCAATTAACTAATCCTAGCATATGTTCATGCATACACTAATGCTAAAAGAAATGAGAAGAAGATGAAGACAACTAGAATAAATTAAAACCCTAGCATGCTTCTAAACTAATTAATAATTGAAAAGAAGAAGAGAGGAAAAACAAAACTTTCATTTTTTGCTGCAGGAATTCTTCCTTTAGCCTCCTCAAGCAAGCCTCCAAAAGTTCTCTAGAATTTTCAATCTCCTAAAACCCTAAGCTAATGGTCCTGTTTATAGATTTTTGCGCTCAAGCATAAATGACCAAGATTAAATTTAATCCTAATGATCCTATGACTCACATTGAGTTTTCTAAGGGTCCTAGTAATCAGATTAAGTCAAACAAAGTGAAAAAACTCGAAGAAAATATCCAAAATCACTCAAACTTAGAGTGGTATCAAATCTTGGAAACCCAAAGAGTTATTGTCCATGGCTTGGATGGCCAACCTTCCACCCTTAGACGGTCATAAGATTGTAATGCTCAGAAATCCCAATTTTTCAAGATTCCGAGTTATTTTGGGACTTTCCAACTTGTTTTGAGTGTATATTTCTCATTTTAAGTCAAAATTCATGATTCAAAAGCCAAAACGTTCAGAACTTAATCCTCTATGTTTCTAAAAGGTTTTGAGTTCAAAAATAATTGATCAAAGTCAAAGGGTTGGGTTAACCAAGCTGGTTTAGCCGTTATGAGCCATTTCAACTCAAATAACCGATTGGCTTTAAATAAAAAATGACACCTCATTTTGAAAACATTTTAAGGTTTTGAAAACATTAATTTTTTAAAAAATGGTTGACCATAGTCAAATTAGGTTTAAACCCTAGAAATGACTAATTGACCACTATGAACCATTATGAACCAAATCGCTCTCAAACCATGTCATGCTTGAACCAATCATCTAACTAGACTCTCTATGTCCATAAAAAATCAATGAAATAAATCGGGACGAATTCAAAGGTTATTCAGAATTTATACGAGAAAAATGACATTCTACCCTTTAAGTCGCAAATGTTCTTATTACCTATCGAGCTTCGATCGGATTGACCTGAAATTTGACATGGACATTAGTCATTTCTAGGAAAAATGGTAATTTGGGAAAGTAGGGTTTTGTAACCTAATCCTCCAAAACTACTTTGTCATTCCCGATCAGTATGTTTTGAAATAATGACTTACATTCTATAAGTAAAAAATGGGGTGTCTACAACGGCACTCTTGTGGTCTCTTTATAGGGACACTTTCCTAAATTGTTGCTAATAATATGTATATATGGATACTTTATTAAAAGGGTTACAAAACATGAGCCAATACACAACGCTTTTAGAAAAGCATCATATTAAATAACTTTTTGAAAATTTTACCAAAAATATCCCTAATGTGCAAAAAAAAAAAAAAAAAAAAAAAATCTTCTTTAACATGTCTTGTAGTAGTGTAATTATATGACGTTTTTTCTAAAAGTGTCACGTATTGGCTCATGTTTTGCAACGCTTTTAATAAAGTGTCCCTATATACAAATTATTAGCTACAGTGTAGGAAAGTAGGGGTGATCATAAACCAAATCACACAAAAAAATCAGACCAGACTAGACCAATATGACCAGTTTGGTTGGTTTTAGTAAGCTGGCCAGTTTAATATATTCAAAAAACAGATTTTTCGGTTCGGCCCACAGTTAGGAAAAATGCAAACCGTAAAAAACCAGACGGACAGAATATATAAAATAAATAATATACATATATATTTTTATAATATATATAAAGGAAAAACCCAAAATATAATAAACGATTTTTTTAAAAAAAATATGGTCAAGATCCTATCCCCTCACTCTTGACGATCATATCACTTCTCTCCCACTTTCTTTCATGGCCACCTATTAGACACCCATCCATTCTCATACTCTCAATCCTTCCAAAGCAACAAGGTTACAAGGCAATAATAAAAGCAATCCATGGCTAGATTTACAATCATGATCTCATCCTTTTAATGCCTACGCTATCACCGAAACCCTAAAACAATGTCGTTGGTAGATCTATAGTTTCCAGCCATGGCTAGATCTGCAGTTGCCATCACCATCCAACACCATGAACCCTTGTAGACATCCATTTTTTACTATGAGTATGGACATGAATGGTTGCCTGTGATTAGAGGTAAAATAGGGTGTTAAAACCCTAAGTTCCCAGTTTTAACCTTTATGGGTAGTTAGTTAGAGGTCACTATCACATGTAGGTTTTTAGATCAGATTGAGTCGATTCTTTTTGCATTAGGTTTTTAGAGAGTCTAGGAACATCCCTGTAAAATTCCATGGCATTCTGAGCCAGGCTTGATAGAATATAAGGCCTGTTGTGACTTGAAGGGCAGCACTGTCCTTTGAATCACAAAAGCCCTAAATGACTGTCGATCTTGTCTCGAATAGTCTCGAGGCTTTGGCATAGGTATTTAAAGTGTGTTTGGTAGCTAAGTTGATCAATGGCAAGGTCTGTGGAGTCTTCTGGCTCATGTTTGGCTCTTAAGGCTCAAAAGGCCCTTTCAAGACCCAGATTAGGGTTTCGACCGGAAATGACCGGGATTCGATATTTTTATCAAACCAAAGCCTTAAAATGCTTCAAAACACTTTCCTAAAACATTTTAAAACTTATTTCGAGAAGAAGAAATGATTTCGAAATCAATCGGTTATCAGATTTCAAAACCCTAATTTAGGCCCAATAGGCCCTAAACAGCTAATCGGTCAATTTTTCCTAAACAATTTGACCTTGGTCAATGCATTTTCACTTCCAACACTTCTTAAAACATAGAGAATCGAATCACGATCATTTTGGCGCTTGAATCGTCAAATTTGGACTTAAAACGGGTCAGAAAAGCCGAAAAAAACCGAAACCGGGTCGAAATGGGCTGAGACAGGCCCACATAGGGCAAAAATAGCATGGGGGATGGATGAACGTCCACCGAGGGATGGCCAACCGTCCCAAGGGGGATGGTCATCGATTCTTTTAGCCAATAATTGAACAGCTTCAGTGATTTTTCTGCCCGGGACTCTTCTGAGCCCTGCCATGTGTCCAGTTCGGCCATGGGGACTTTGGGATGAGTATGAACACCTTGGAAGACTGGTTTAGAGCCCTTGGATCATTCCTAAGAGATTTAAACTCAGCCGTTGATCAATTTCAGTTCTCCCTATAAATAGAGGGCCCTCAAATCAATTTGAAGACACAGAATTAGCATTAGAGAGCTAGCTTGGAGAGTAGAGGCTTGAGCAATTGCACAAGCTTCCACCATAGCACTCTAGCTATAGTTTTGAGTTCCTTAAGGTCCTTGGAGTCCTTGGAATTTGAAGAGAAAGCTTGGAGCAAGAGGGAAGGAAGCAAAGAAAGAGGTTAGCAGAGTTTGTAGTTTATTTAAAGTTTTGCATTTTTCTTCTTCTTCTTCTTCTTCTTCTTCTTCTTCTTCTTCTTCTTCTATGATCATGCTAGATTAGGTTTTTATTTCTTTAGTACGCATAGGATTTAGTTCATTGTTAGTATGTATGATAGGATTTAGTTCATTGTTAGTATGCATGATAGGATTTAATTCATTGTTAGTTTGCATGATAGGATTTAGTTTATTTCTTTAGTATGCATGATAGGATTTAGTTTACATGATGAGGATTAGAATATAATAGGATTTAGTTTACTAAATATGCATGATAGATGTTAGTCTTATGATCTTCTTTTTCATATAAATGCATGATAGGAGTTTGAGTCTTTTTCCATGTTAGAGAATGCATGTTATTTTATACCTTTATTCTTAATTATGTCTTTTAAATATTGATGCTTGGGATGATATACAAATTGTGTTCGAGGGAGCATGCAAAGGTAAGTCTCTTCCCTTGTGTTAATTAGAATGAACATGATTTGAGTTTTTGGCATTTTATGCATGTCATTATTAGGTTGCATTATTGCATTTTTCACCATTTTTATTCATTATTTTAGGGTTTTAAGTACACTTCAAGACTATTTTCAAATCTGTCCATTGATTTAAAGTGGCTTTAAAGAGTATTAAAACTCATTTTTTAGGCCCAAACTAACTTAGAAACATGCCTAGGTTCCCATAACTAACTTAGATTGCATTTAGAACATTTTCATGCATTGTTTATATTCTTTAATGCATTTTTTATTTATTTTCCAGAATTTTCCATCATGCATATCTTAGTGTTTTAGGTATTTAAACTAACTTAGGACTAGCTAGAAACCCTAGGATTAGGGGGTTCACTTGACCCCACTTAGGACACTTCTTTGTTGTATGAATTACATAAGACTAGAGTTCTATTTTACCTAGGAATCTACTTCGAGAACAAGTTTAAAAAGTGATTTTGAAATAATTAAAAATGGAATGAAATTCCATCTCTCATAACAAGTGTTTTGATCAAACTCAAACTCTCGAAGCTAGAGTCCAAGATAAGATAGAACCTCTACGATTATGTGGTTTATTACAATAGGAGAGTCCTAGGGTAATCGAACTACGTGGACTTTGATCTTTGTCAAGCAATTGATAAGGTACGTAGGCCGTGGATCCATCCAATTGGGGCTGTACTAGATATGCCTGCTTGTTTCAACCTCTTACTTGGTAGACCGTGGATCCATCCAATTGGGGTTGTACCTTCCTCTCTCCATCAAAAAGTTAAGTTCCCCTACAAAGGCTCAGTGGTGACATTGAAGGGAGATTCTGAGATCACTCCTACCCGTGTACCTATCTGTGAGATCAAGCCAGAGATTGAAGAAGTACCATTGACAGGCTTTGAATACATACAGTGTGTAGAGGTTGAATATGGATGTAAAGAGAAAATGGTGCTAGACTGTAGTCCATATGGGAATATGCAAGTAGGTCAGATCATGAAAAATATGGGCTTCTTTCCAGGAATGGGCTTAGGTCGTTGTCATCAAGGCACGCATGGTCCCATCGAGTATCCCTCAGCAATCTACATTTTCGGATTGGGCTATCGAAGTACCAAAGTTGACAGAAAAGAGATGGCACAGAAAAGAAAAGAAAGACAGTTGGCTAAAGAAGAGGGACGAGTCCCTAACCTCACTCTGAAACCATACCGATCCACTCTGAATGTGGCTTTTATCAAAGAAGGAGATGATTTTCCTAATTGCGGTTTCCCGGAGCCCATTTACCTTGAAGATCAGAAAGCTAGAGTTCATGGGTTTAAAATCTTCTTCTACACTCTACTACCTCTCTCTCCAACTATCATCATAGCCGAAGAGCATACAGAGTTTGACTGAGTCGACCATATCGATGAAGTCGCCATAGGGGCTATGTTCAAAGAGATCGCTTGCATCAAAGAGCATGTTCATGAACCCAATCCTATCTACCTCATTGAAGATACCACCAGTCCATTGACCAACTGGAACCTTGAGTATGAGCCTCGAATTAAGACTCAGTCACGGAAGATTCACTCCCATCAGATGATAGCTTGTAGGATTTCTATGTTTTCTTTCCATAGGATGGTAGAATAGGACTTTCGTTTTTTCCCTTTTTCAATAAAATCATCCCTCCTCTGTTAAGAGGCGAATTATAGTTTAGTTTGTGTTATCCTTATTTCTTCATGATTGATAAAATATTTTTTTCTTCATCCTTTGCATTTGCAGCTTATCCCTTCTATCTTCTATGGGTGTATTAGCATGAATATAGATCCTAGAGAGGATGTTCCCCCTGAGTTTGAACAACGAAGGGAAATGGAACATGCTCGACCTAATGTGGATGAATTAATATCAGTTAATTTAGGATCCGATGAATCGCCTAAGATAATTAACATTGGGGCAACTCTGTCACTACAAGAACAAGAAAAATTGGTAAAATTGTTGAGGGAAAATATAGAAGTATTTGCATGGTCGTACAAGGATATGCTAGGAATAGACACCGACATAGTACAACACTTTATTCCCACTAATTCGGGGGTTAAGCCAGTTATGCAAAAGTTGAGGAGAATGAAGCCAAAATGGGCACTGAAGATCAAAGATGAAGTAGTGAAGCAGATGAACGCTGGATTTCTCCAAGTAGTGGAATACCCCGAGTGGTTAGCCAATATCGTGCCAGTGCCTAAGAAGGACGGGAAGGTTAGAATGAGCGTAGACTTCTAGGATTTGAACAAGGCATGCCCTAAAGATGATTTTTCGTTGCCTCACATAGATATCCTAGTAGATAGTACCGCTGGTCATGCTCTGTTATCCTTCATGGACGGGTTCTCAGGATATAATCAAATGAAGATGGCCCCTCTAGATATAGAGAAAACCTCTTTCATCACTCAATGGGGGACCTTCTGCTATCGAGTTATGCCATTTGGCCTAAAAATCGCTAGTTCTACCTATCAGAGAATGACAACCACGTTATTACATGATATGATTCATAAGGAAGTCGAGGTATATGTGGATGATATGATCGTGAAGTCTAAGGATCGAGAAGGCCATTTTAAAGCTTTAGGCAAGTTCCTTCAAAGAATTAAGCAATATAACATGAGATTGAATCCCCAAAAGTGCGCCTTCGGAGGAACTGTGAGGAAGTTGTTGGGATTTATGATCACTCATAAAGGAATAGAAGTCGATCCGGGAAAAATTAAAGCCATCACGGAGATGCAGCCGCCAAAGACAGAAAAAGAGATTCGAGAATTCTTTGGCAAAGTTCAGCTTATCAGTCGATTTATAGCACAGTTGACCATGATTTGTGAACCCATCTTCAAGCTTCTTAAGAATGATGTGCCCACAAAGTGGAATGACGCGTGCCAAGAAGCATTTGAAACCATTAAGAGGTATTTGAGCAACCCACCAATATTATTTCCCCTGCGGCAAAGTGAGTCTTTGTTACTTTAACTAGCACTCACAGAAACTGTGATGGGAGCTATATTAGCTCAGTATCTCCCAGAATCTCGAAAGGAGAATGCGGTGTACTATTTGAGTAAGAAGATGACTGACTATGAGATTAAATACGACGCATTAGAGAAGACATGTGTGGCGTTAGTGTGGGTTACCCAAAAGCTCCGCCTTTACATGATGTCTTTTCAAGTGCAACTCATTAGTCGCATGAATCCCCTGAAGTACTTATTGGAGAAGCTAGTGTTATCCTATAGGACAGCCCGTTGGTTATTACTATTATCAGAGTTCGACATTCAATATGTGGAGCAGAAATCAGTGAAAGGGAGAGCGGTGGCAGAGTTTCTAGCAGAACATCCATCGTCAGTAGAAAGACCGTCTGAGTACCATTTTCCTGACGAAAAGATTCTAGAAGTAAGTAAGGAGCCTTGGAAAGTTTTCTTTGATGGGGCTCATAATAAGAGAGGATGTGGAATAGGTGTATTGTTAGTCACACCGGAGAATTGAAAGGTTCTGTGAAAATAACAGACATGGATTCGCAGCGGAAGAGGTAAAACAAAACTTTTTCATTTTATAAAAATCAATCCATGTTCACAAACCATCAAGAATCGATTCAAGCATCGGGTCATGTATATAATCAAACACATATAATCAAGAATGAATATTTAAACAAAATAAACAACCTTACTTGATTGTGTTTTC
>JAESVK010021773.1:0-19762 GCA_017140935.1 Hamamelis virginiana | reverse complement strand
TCTCTCTTCCGCTGCGAATCCATGGTTTTGTTTCACAGAACCTTTCACTGAGTTCAGCAATCATTACCGGTATAACACAGAAGTTGATATCACTATGAGGGACTTGGAGACTATAAAGCAAGAATCAAGAGAAACTTTCTCTGCCTTCCTCACCCGTTGGAGAACCAAGGCTTCTAAAATGGCCAACCGTCCTAAGAAAGAAGAACAAATCAGCATGATAGTGAAGAACTTGCTCCCAGTTTTTCACAAGCACATGTTTTTCCAATATCTTCCAAATTTCCGAGCTCTAGTTGCTGCCGGTCAAGTGGAAAACGCTTTAGCCAATGGAGTTCTCCGAACCGATGAACCTTATAAGAACCGCCGACCTGTCATCAATGGGAAGGCAACAGAAGTCAATGCCATATCTCAACCTGCTCCATTTACCCAACCCTTTTCCTTAGGAAATAAACCATCCAGAAAATTCACTGAGCTCTATATGCCATTGGAAAAAGTCTTCGAGAAATTAAAAGCTCGAGGCATGCTCCAACCTCTGGAACCCAGACCTACACCCAACCTATTACCCAAGAACTACAATGAAAATGAATACTGTCATTTCCATCAATCCAAAGGCCATACTACCAACCGTTGTTTTTGTCTCCGCCATGAAATCCAAGACCTCATAGATAACAAAACCATTTCCTCACCTTCTCAGCCCAATGTCACCCAAAACCCATTTCCTACCCATGCAGTCCCACCACCCGCAAATATCAATGTTATCCATGCCGACCCTTATGTCCACTGTGAGCCTATCCGCCCTCTCCCTTCATTCCCTACTTCCTTGATTGAAATGTTTCATCACTGTCAAGCCTGTGTGCTCATTACCCCGTACAAGCTAAGACCCAAAAAGTTTTACTGCCAATACCATGCCATTTCTAGCCATGACACGGAATCCTGTGATACATTGCAGAATATAGTACAAAGATTTATTAATTAAGGTCTGATTGAAATCCCTCAACCCTTCGCTAGCCCAAGGGGACTTTATCGTTCATGGAGACAGTTTAAGAAAGATACATTCCTGGGTTTTAGTTCGAGTAGGCTTCCCAAGCCTCGCAAAGTGGATCAGTCATCAAAGAATAGCACTAGTCAGTGGGCTCTCAAAGAAAGGTTTGAAGCTAGAGATCCTTGTGTGGATTTGTTGACAGAAAGAAATGGGAAGTTTAGTTTCTACGTTCTCTGCCCGGAAAAGTCGTTGTGAAGCTGAGATGACAAAGATTGAACCCATTAGATCTAATGCTAGAACCAAGAAAGCCTTTTCCAAGACTGGAACTAGCCAATGGGAGTTGCGAAAAAGATATGAGGCCGGAGATCCCGAAGTGGGCCTGTTAGGGGAACTTAGTGGAAAGTTCGACTTCTATGTCCTTTACCCCAAAATGGAGAAGCCCACCTTTAAAAAACCCATAGCTCCTGCTAGTTGGGGTGATAACCCTGACTCACTTAAAGAAGATATTCCTGTGGCTCAGGTTGAACCCAAAGATCCAAACCTCATCCGTTTTGAGAAAGCTAGCCAGAGTATCCTTAAGAAGTGTTTCACAACCAAGATCACCAATATGAAAGGGGAAACTAGTTACCGAACTATCTATCCAAGGCAACCATGGGTCACCCAATACTTCAGATCAAGTTCGACTTCTGCCGAGTCTACCATAGATGATGGGTCAGAGAATGAGATTGATATCATAGAGTGGGAAGATTTGATGAACACACCAGAGGAAATAGCAGATATTTGGGCCAGTGATGAGGAAGATGTTAACCATGTCACTAGAGGAGGTCGTCATTTTAAGCCCGCCAACTTGGAATCCGACAATCCTTTGGGAGAGTTAGAAAGATCCCAACGCACTGAAGTTCAAGAAGAAGAGGAAGAGATACTAAAACAACTTAAGCGTACTCAAGCAAATATCACCATATGGGGACTTTTAATGGCTTC
Organism: Hamamelis virginiana; assembly: GCA_017140935.1. NCBI lineage: Eukaryota > Viridiplantae > Streptophyta > Magnoliopsida > Saxifragales > Hamamelidaceae > Hamamelis > Hamamelis virginiana. Next base: position 17,802 of record JAESVK010021773.1, on the reverse strand, counting down.
TCAAAAGCACAGGCAGATAGTACTCAGGCTACTCAACCAGGTTCAGATTCCCATCGATACTTCACCCGAGGGTTTAGTCAGTCTGGTCAGTCCTGTTCAGCATGGGCAGTCAATATCCTTCACAGAGTCAGACCTTCCGAAGAAAGGACCTCATCATTTGCTAGCTCTGTATGTCACGGTGGATACTATAGGCAAAAGGATTCCTACAGTGTTGATAGATAATGGGTCAGCCTTGAACGTATGTCCCCCTCTGCACTGCCACTTCCTTGGGCATCGAACCGTCAGAATTCAAACCATCAGGGCAAACTGTAAGAGCATACGATAACACTTGAAGAGAAGTAGTTGGCATGGTCACTTTACCTTTAACCATCTAGCCTGTAGAGTTCCAAGTCGATTTTCAAACACTAGACGTACATGCTTGTTTCAACCTTTTACTTGGTAGACCGTGGATCCATCTAATTGGGGCTGTGTCTTATTCCCTCCATTAAAAAGTTAAGTTCCCCTACAAAGGCTCAGTGGTGACGTTGAAGGGAGATTCTGAAATCACTCCTACCCGTGTACCTATCTGTGAGATCAAGCCAGAGATTAAAGAAGTACCATTGATTGGGTTTGAATACATACAATGTGTAGAGATTGAATCTGGACGTAAAGAGAAAATGGTGTTAGACTGTAGTCCAAATGGGAATATGCAAGTGGGTCAGATCATGAAAAATATGGGCTTCTTTCCAGGAATGGGCTTAGGTCATCGTCATCAAGGCACGCTTAGTTCTATTGAATATCCTTCAGCAATTTATCCATTCGGGTTGGGCTATCAAAGTACCAAAGTAGACAGAAAAGAGATGGCACAGAAAAGAAGAGAAAGACAGTTGGCCAAAGAAGAAGGACGGGTCCCTAACCTCACTCTGAAACCTTACCGACCCACTCTGAATGGGGCTTTTGTCAAAGAAGGGGATGATTTCCCTTATTGTGGGTTCCCCGAGCCCATTTACCTTGAAGATCAGAAAGCTAGGGTTTCTAGGTTTGAAATCTTCTTCAATACCCCGCTACCTCTCTCTCCAACTACCATCATAGCCGAAGAGCATACAGAATTTGACTGGGTTGACCATATCGATGAAGTCGCCATAGGGATTATGTTCAGAGAGATCGCCTACATCGAAGAGCATGTTCATGAACCCAATCCTATCCGTCTCATTGAAGATACCTCCAATCCATTGACCAACTGGAGCCTTGAGTATGAGCCTCGAGTTGAAGACTCAGTCGCGGAAGATTCACTCCCTTCAGATGATAGCTTGTAGGATTTCTATGCTTTCTTTCCATAGGATTGTAGAATAGGACTTTCATTTTTCCTTTTTTTTTTTTCAATAAAATCATCCCTCCTCTGTTAGGAGGTGAATGATAGTTTAGTTTGTGTTATTCTTTTTTCTTCATGATTAATGAAATATTCATTTTCTTCATTCTTTGCATTTGCAGCTTATCCCTTCTGTCTTCTATGGGTGTATATGGCATGAACATAGATCCTAGAGAGGATATTCCTCTTGAGTTTGAACAACAAAGGGAAATGGAACATGCTCGACCTAATGTGGATGAATTAATATCAGTTAATTTAGGATCCGATGAATCACCTAAGATAATTAACATTGGAGCAACTCTGTCACCACAAGAACAAGAAAAATTGGTAGGATTGTTGAGAGAAAACATAGAAGTATTTGCATGGTCGTATAAGGATATGCCAGGAATAGACACCGACATCGTACAACACTTTATCCCTACTAATCCGCCGGGGGTTAAGCCGGTTAAGCAGAAGTTGAGGAGAATGAAGCCGGAGTGGGCACTGAAAATCAATGATGAAGTAGTGAAGCAAATGAACGCTGGATTTCTCCAAGTAGTAGAGTACCCCGAGTGGTTAGCTAACATTGTGCCAGTACCTAAGAAGGATGGGAAGGTTAAAATGTGCGTAAACTTCCGGGATTTAAACAAGGCATGCCCTAAAGTTGATTTTCCGTTGCCACACATAGATATCCTGGTAGATAGTACCACCGGTCATACTTTGTTATCCTTCATGGACGGGTTCTCAGGTTATAATCAGATAAAGATGGCCCTTCTAGATATGGAGAAAACCTCCTTCATCACTCAATGGGGGACTTTCTGTTATCGAGTTATGCCCTTTGGCCTAAAGAACGCCGGTTCTACCTATCAAAGAATGGCAACCACCTTATTATATGATATGATTCATAAGGAAGTCGAGGTGTATGTGGATGATATGATCGTGAAATCTAAGGATCGAGAAGACCATTTTGAGGCTCTGGGCAAGTTCCTTCAAAGAATCAAACAATATAACCTGAGATTGAATCCCCAAAAGTGCGCCTTCGGAGTAACTGCGGGGAAGTTGTTGGGATTTATGATCACTCAGAAAGGAATAGAGGTCGACCCAGGAAAGATCAAAGCCATCATAGAGATGCAACCACCAAAGACAGAAAAAGAGATTCAAGGATTCTAGCAAAGTTCAGTTTATCAGTCTATTCATAGCACAGCTGACCATGATTTGTGAGCCTATCTTTAAGCTTCTTAAAAAGGATGTGCCCACGAAGTGGAATGACACCTGCCAAGAAGCCTTTAAAACCATTAAGAGGTATTTGAGCAACCCACCAATATTAGTTCCCCCGCGGCAAGGTGAGCCTTTGCTACTTTATTTAGCACTCACTGAAACTGCGATGGGGGTTAGCTCAATATCTACCAGAATCCCGAAAAGAGAATGCGGTATACTATTTGAGCAAGAAGATGACTGACTATGAGGTTAAATACGACGCATTGGAGAAGACATGTGTGGGATTGGTGTGGGTTACCCAAAAGCTCCGCCATTACATGTTGTCTTTTCAAGTACAACTCATTAGTCGCATGGACCCCCTGAAGTACTTATTGGAGAAGCCAGTGTTATCCTATAGGACAGCCCGTTGGTTATTGCTATTATCAGAGTTCGACATTCAATATGTGGTGCAAAAATCAGTGAAAGGGAGAGCGGTGGTACAGTTTCTAGCAGAGCATCCATCGTCAGTAGCAAGACTGTCTGAGTACCATTTTCCTGACGAAGAGATTCTAGCAGTAAGTAAGGAGCCTTGGAAAGTTTTCTTTGATAGGGCTCATAACAAGAGAGGATGTGGAATAAGCGTGTAGTTAGTCACACCAGAGAATAACTTGATACCATTATCTGTCAGGTTATCCTTCGATGCCACTAATAATATAGCCGAATATGAAGCCTGTATCCTAGCATTGGAAGCTGCCTTAGAGTTGGGTGTGAAAGAATTAGAAGTATATGGGGATTCTGCCCTGATCATATGCCAGACTAGAGGAGCATGGAAGACTTGGGATAAAAAGTTGTTACCTTACCATGAATACTTAGAGACCTTGGTGAAAGAATTCTGTCGAATTGACTTCTTTTATCTATCTAGGTTAAAGAATAAGTTTGCGGATGCCTTAGCCACTCTAGCATTCATGGTAGATATCCCTAAAGATGAAGGTATAACTCCTCTCATTATCGAGTCCCGAGAAAAGCCGACCTACTGTTGTGTTATCCAAAAAGGAGAGCCGAATGATGGAAAGCCGTGGTACTATGACATCCAACAGTTTGTAGAAAAAGGAGAGTATCCGAAAGAGGCGTCATCCATAGACAGAAAGACAATAAGGAGGTTAGCCAGTCAGTATATTCTATGCGGAGGGAAGCTGTACCGGAGATCACACGATGGAGTGTATCTGTTGTGCGTTAATGAACAAGAAGCAGAAAGGATAGTGTTGGAAGTACATGAAGGGGCTGGGGCTCTGCATATGAATGGATACATGCTAGCTAAGAAGATCGTGAGACTACTGTATTATTGGTCAACTATAGAAAGGGATTGCCATCTACATGTCAAGAAGTGTCATAACTATCAAGTGTTTGCAAGTGGAAAACATTAACCCTCGATGCCACTCACTACCATGTCTTCGCCATGGCCATTTGCAACATGGGGCATTGACATCATTGGCAAGGTAACCCCTGCAGCCTCAAACGGACACGAGTACATCCTGGTCGCCATAGATTATTTCACCAAATGGGTAGAAGCTGCATCCTACAAGACATTGAATGCCAAGCAAGTAGCAAGGTTCATACAAAATAATACCATCTACCGGTACGGAGTGCCCCACGAGTTCATCTCTGACAATGGACAGCATTTCTGAAAAGAAACCGAAGCGCTCTTACAAGTATAGTATCAAGCATCACCGCTCATCTCCTTATAGACCATAAACAAATGGGGCTGTTGAAGCAGCAAATAAGAATCTCAAGTCGATATTGAAAAAGACCACCAAGACTTACAATGACTGGCATGAAAAACTACCATTAGCACTGTGGGGATGTCGTACTTCCATTAGATCATCAACCGGGGCTACACCTTTTTCACTCGTATATGGAATGGAAGCCATATTGCCTATACAGTTAGAGGTCCCGTCATTAAGAATTGCCATGGAGAGTCAACTGGCAGAGGTAGAATGGGTAAAGAACCGGTATGAAGAGTTAGCTATACTAGATAAAAGGCGATTAAGGGCACTTTACCACATTCAGGGTTATCAAAGAAGAATAACCAAGGCATTTGGTAAGAAAGTAAAGCACAGAGGTTTGAAGAAAGAGGACTTAGTACTAAAGGAGATCCGAGCACCGATCCACGACCCGCGGGGAAAGTTTAAGCCCACATGGGTAGGCCCTTACATCATCAGAGAAATACTGTCAGGTGGAGCCGTGAAGATTGCAGACTTTGATGGGAATGAATTCTCTCAACCTACCATTTGGGGCGAGTGTCAATTTGTTGCCATATTCTGTGTATGTGGAATTGGGGTTGGGAGAACTTGAGTCAACTGGGATCAAACTTCAATTAGCTGACAAGAGCGTTAAGATACCTAGGGGAGTAGTGAAAGATGTGCTTGTGCAAGTTGACAAATTCTATTTCCCCGTGGATTTTGTGGTGTTAGAGACCCATCCTGTGGTATATCAAGGGAGTCAATTCCCTGTGATTCTTGGTAGGCCTTTCTTGGCCACAGCTGATGCTTTGATACAGTGTAGGAGTGGTTTGATGACCCTAACCTTTGGAAACATGACTGTTAACTTGAATATTTTCAATTTGATAAGAGAAGTGGGGGAAGATATGGAGGATGAGGTGCATGAGGTGAGTAGGATAGATACCTTAGTGCAGCACCAATGGGATCTTTCCGCCCATGATGATCCATTGCAGTCATGTTTGGTGAGTGAAAATGTTGAAGAATTTGAAGTCAGTGATGAGATGGAGTTTCTATACTCCATGCTCAATGAAGAGGAAGTTATGGAAGTGAATGGGTGGGTGCCTCGCTTCGAAGCATTGCCACCCATTGAAAAGAGTCTTATGCCATCAAGTATCCAACCACCAGAATTAGAATTAAAACCATTGCCCTTAGAATTGAAATATGTGTACCTAGGTGACAACGAGACTTATCCCGTGGTCATTTCTTCCCACTTGGAGATTGACCAAGAGCTTAGATTGTTAAAGGTGCTTAGAGCTCACAAAAGTGCTATAGGTTGGTCCATCGCCGACCTCAAGGGAATTAGTCCCTCTCTTTGCACCCATAGGATTTATCTTGAGGATGATGTCAAACCTTCCCGCCAACCTCAAAGGAGATTGAACCCTATTATGAAGGAGGTAGTGCGAGAGGAGGTTCTGAAGTTGTTGGATGTGGGGATAATCTATCCCATAGCGGATAGCAAGTGGGTGAGTCCTATACAAGTGGTGCCCAAGAAATCAGGTATTACTGTGGTAGAGAATGAAGAGGGTGAACTGATTCCCACACGAGTCACCACGGGGTGGCGAGTGTGCATTGACTACAGAAAGTTAAATTCATCCACTAGAAAAGACCACTTCCCCTTACCCTTCATTGACCAAATCCTAGAGAGAGTTGCGGGACATGCCTTCTATTACTTCCTAGATAGGTATTAGGGCTATAACCAAATAGAGGTTTCTTTAGAGGATCAAGAAAAGACCACTTTCAAATGTCCCTTTGGGACATTCGCCTTTAGGAAGATGCCTTTTGGTTTATGTAATGCTCCTGGTACCTTCCAGAGATGCATGACTAGGTTATTTAGTGACATGGTGGAGAAAATTGTAAAGGTTTTCATGGATCACTTCTCGGTTTTCGGGGATTCTTTTGATGGTTGCTTAGAGAACCTATCTTTAGTTCTAAAAAGATGTGAGGAAACAAACCTGGTGCTGAATTGGGAAAAGTGTCATTTCATGGTGACACAGGGAATAGTTGACATATTGTGTCGTCTAGGGGGATAGAAGTTGATAAGGCTAAGATAGAATTAATCTCTAAGCTTCCTTTCCCTAAGACTGTGAAAGATGTGAGATCATTCATAGGGCACGCTGGCTTTTATAGGAGGTTCATTAAGGGTTTTAGCAATATTGCGCGCCCCTTGTGTAATCTCTTAGGAAAGGATGTTCCTTTTGAGTGGGGGCATGATTGTGAGGTTGCTTTTTGTAAATTAAAAGAGATGCTAACTTCACCTCCCATCATGCAAACACCCAACTGAAACTTGCCCTTTGAAATCATGTGTGATGCCAGTGACTTCGCCATAGGAGCGGTGTTAGGTCAGAGGATAGATAAAAAACAACATGTGATTTACTATGCTAGTAGGACAATGAATGATGCCAAAAAGAAATTACACAACTACTGAAAAAGAGCTGCTAGCTGTGGTTTTTGCCTTAGATAAGTTTCGGTCGTACATCATAGGTTCACCTATTTTAGTCTTTACTGACCATGCGGCACTGAAATATCTTTTGACAAAGCAAGATGCCAAACAAAGACTAATTAGGTGGATTCTATTCCTCTAAGAATTTAATTTGACAATTAAAGATAAGAAAGGAGTTGAGAATGTTGTCGCCGACCACTTGTCTAGGATATCCTTTGATGATTCTACTGACACCCCCCATTTCAGAGACATTCCCTGATGAGCAATTGTTTGCTCTTTCCATTTGCCCATGGTATGCGGATATTGTTAATTACATAGTAACTGAACAGGTTCCTGCCCATTGGAATGCCCAGGATAGGAACAAATTTTTGAGAGAGGTGCAAAAATATTTCTTTGATGACCCTTACCTTTTTAAGTACTGCCCTAACCAAATCTTGAGAAGATGTGTGCCGGATAGTGAAATACCTAGTGTCATATCTTTTTGTCATAGTGAGGCATGCGAGGGTCACTTCTCTGCTAGGAAAACTGCTGCGAAAATCTTACAATGTGGCTTCTATTGGCCAACCCTGTTTAAAGATTCTTTTGAATATTGTAAAAGCTGTGAGCGTTGCCAATGATTGGGCGGTGTCACTAGAAGGCATATGATGCCCCTCACACCCATTATTGTTATTGAAATTTTTGATTGTTGGGGCATCGACTTCATGGGGCCCTTCCCATCATCGTTTGGCAACCGGTACATCCTTCTGGCAGTGGACTATGTGTCCAAATGGGTTGAGGCTATCCCATCTAGAACAAATGACCATAAAATTGTTTTGAAATTCTTGAAAGAAAACATCTTGTCTAGATTTGGGGTACCTAAGGCAGTTATCAGCGATGGTGGTTTGCACTTTTACAACCATCCATTTGAAGTTTTAATGAAAAAGTATGGGTTAACCCATAAAGTGTCAACTGCCTACCACCCACAGACAAATGGTCAAGCTGAGTTGGCTAATAGGGAGATCAAACATATCTTGGAAAAGACGGTTAATCCCAATAGGAAGGATTGGTCACTTCGTTTGACTGAAGCCTTATGGGCATACTGCATAGCCTTCAAAACTGTTTTAAGCATGTCTCCCTATCGCATTTTCTATGGTAAAGCCTGTCACCTGCCAGTTGAGATGGAACACAGGGCATTCTGGGCCATTAAGCAGTTTAATTTTAATCTTGATGCAGCAGGTTCGCAGAAAAAGCTCCAACTAAGTGAGCTTGAAGAAATTAGGAGGGATGCCTATGAGAGCGCTAGGGTTTACAAGGACAAGATGAAAGCTTTTCATGATAAGAACATAGCTCGTAAGTCTTTCGAGCCGAATCAGAAAGTCCTCCTGTACAACTCTAGGCTGCACCTCTTCCCTAGTAAGCTGAGGTCCCATTGGGTGGGCCCTTTCTTGGTTAAAACTGTGTTTCCTCATGGGGCGGTGGAGATTATGAATCCCAAGAATGGCAACGTTTTCAAGGTAAATGGACAGCGACTTAAGCCATTTTTGGAGAACTTTTTGCGTGAGACTGTGGTTGAGGATCTAGTGGACCCAGTCTATCACGAGGCCCCATCCGAGTAACTTCTGATGTTTTCATTGGAAAATGTGGATATGCTAACCATTGTGCAGGATATAGCTGATTCATAGATGATTCACAAATGCTTTTGTGCCCTTTCTCTCTAATTTTGTCTTGGATGCGTATCTTTTAAGCATTGAGGACAATGCACATTTCAAGTTGGAGGGGGAGGTACATTTGTGATTGATACATTTGAGTTGATTCTTCATTTTTTGGGGAAATTTTGTTTTACTTGTGCAAAATACTCATTTTCATTCAAAATTTTTGTGAATAGTGCTATTTGAGCTTGCAATCTTATGCTTATATGTGAATGTACTTAGAATCCTCTGAATTATGCTTTGGTTTGATTGTCTACCTTTGCATTGAACTCTCCTATATACACTTGCACACCAATGTAGCATTTCGAGCTAGTTAATGTAGTTAGGCAAGGATTCTCGTATTTCATCCATTTATGTTGTTCCCTCATCAAGCCATGCTTCCATTATGAGTTTTGTGTGTGTTTGCCCATTATGAATATGCCCATCATGAGTTTTGTGCAAAAAATTCCATATTCATAGCCATTTTTGCTCAAAAATGCCATTCAAGCATGCTCATTCTATTCTGTTGCATTTTGCTCATTGGGGAACATTCACGCATGTTTGAAAAGTGATTTTAGGCCATATTTGAACATTTGATCCTAAATTCTTGCTTGTGTCACCATTCGCACCATGTTTGAGCCTAAAAGTTTCCAATTTTTATGAAACCATAGAAGCCGGGGGGGTAAATTTTGGTTCCAAGCTTGGGGAAGGTGTTGTTGAGGTTTGATAAAGTGTATAAGTCCTTTTGGAGTGTGTGGAATGAGCTGTTGTGAAGAAAAATTGGAAAAGTTGGGTTTTGAGGTCCAAATGAAAAATTCTGGGTTGCTGCATAATTATTACCGGTAATGGAAAATGCTTACCGGTAATAGTATTTTAGTTCTGAAGTTTTGAAGATGCAGTGCAGTTGATTACCGGTAACGAAAAACTGTTACCGGTAATAAATGGTAGAATTCCAATTTCTACAGAAAATTTTTTGACATGTCAGCCCCTTCGCCCATTATCTCGATGACACCTCACCCTCACTTACCCCACATATAAAAGCCCTAACTTCCTAAACCCTACCCCACGCAGCCTCATTCGAAAACTCTCATTTCCCTCTCATCATTCTCTCCCCCAAATCCACTCCGAGCCCTAACCACTGCGCACCAGCCGAGCCTCTCTCCATTACTTCTTTGCCTCTTTTTGGTTTCGTCATCCTCCATTTGTGGGTTTTTGCTGAGGAAAAGGAGTTGGTGGTCGTGTGGGAGTGCATTCTCACATAAAGAAGGTAAGTCACTCAAAATTTCAATTTCTTTGAAGTTTGCTTGGAAGTATTGAAGTTTTATTGTGTGCTGAAATGGAGATGAGCTATTTCGCTGCTGTGTGCCTTATTCTTGTGCTGTTTTGGGATAGATTTGTGTTGATTTGTGCTGTGGGTAGGGATGGGAGAAAATGTTTAAATTGTATGATGAAGTGTTTAGGAGAGGGATGTATTTTAATGGTGGAGATGGGTATGTGGGATACTCTATTGGTTGTAATAGCCCTGCTGTGTGTGCTGTGTTTACTTTTGGTTGCGACTGCTTGCACCAAAAATGTATCCCCTAAAGGCAAAGCCAAGGTGGTTGAGAAGGTTTCAGAAAAATTTGTAAAGAAAAGGAAAGGTGGAGAGGGGAGTTCCAAACCTAAGTCTAAGTGTAAAGCCCCAATGGTTGATGAAGAGGGGCGAACTTATGAGGAATTGGTTGATTTAGGCCTTCGAAGACCCTTAGCTAAGTCTTGGGAGGAGTCTATTGCCTCGAGGGGTTTCAAATGTGAGAGGTCAATCGCATTAGAATCTTTTGAAGAAACTCACTTGACTCAGCAAGCAATCACTGTTCAAGGCCTCTTTTTCCTGGGGGACAAAGTAGTTGGGTACATTCCTTCCTTCGTAAGGGATTTTTACTCCAATATGGTTGAAGACAACTCTCAAGATCAAGCTCAGGTCCATGCTCATGTCATAAAGACAGTGGTGAATGGCAAGCCCATGGTGGTTACCCCTCAGTCCATTGCCTCATGTTTGAGTTACACTCGACCTCCATCTAATTCAAAATCCTTTCCATTTCGACCTTTAACAGACAAATCCCCTGCTGAATTAGCCCAAGCAGTTTGCAAAGACCCCAGTTTGTTCAAGAGGAATTTCTCTCAAGGGCTGCTGAAAAGTGAATATGCAATTATGAACAAGCTAATCCATTATAGCTTGAGGCTCTAAAGTCTAGAAAAGAAGCCAAGGCTGGAAGATATAAAATTTTTGTATGAGGTTATGCACGGTTGTGTGATCGACCATGCCTTGGTGATTTGGGAAGCAATGAGAGATTTTCCAAAGACGAATTGGAAGATCCACATGCCTTTCCCTGCTTTCATTACCCAGTTGGCCTTCAAGCAAGGAATCAAGAAGCCCAGTCGAGTGGAGTTGGAGACTTCGAAATTTGGACGTATTACCTTTGGCACTCAACGGAAGAGTGATGCAATTAAGCCAAAGAAGTCTCCTACTGCCACTGGTGGATCTGCCAGCACTTCTCCACTAAAGCGCCTTGAAAGGAAGATTCGGGGTTGGTTCAAGCTGATTTTGGGAAAACAGAGGCAGCTAGAGCACAGGCTTGAGTCGGTGGTGAGAGAGCAGAGAATCTCGAAGGGTTTGGATGATGTGATTCCCCCTTACCCTCCTAACTTGGGGGATGGGATTTCTGAAGAGCTGGATGAGGTTGGGTCTGATGATGGAGCTGGTTTTGCTGACGATGATGGATCACGGGAGGATGATGATTCTGGGGATGGCAACTCTGATGATGCTGAAGAGTGAAGGGACAGTGCTTGGGGTAGTTTAGGTTGTAATAATGGTTTTTGGTTGTTTTTCTGTTAAGTTATGCAATGCAGGTCAGTGGGTTTAGAAACCATAGGGTAGCTAGGGTAGTGATGTTGGCACATAGGGTAGTGAACCCAAACTGTATTTAGCCAACATCCATTTTGTTGAAAACCCCTTTTGTACCCTTGGTCAATATATGCTGAATGAAGTCCTTTTTGATTTCCTACATTAATTTTGTTCTCCTCTGAGCATTCATGCATTTGAGTGACTGAGCTATGCATTCTACTGTGATTCCCATGTTTATTTCCTAAGTTTTCTTCTTTCCTCTGCATATCATTGTGGGTGGCCTGCTGTGCTCTTATTTCTCTGCATTTTCTTGCTTTGAATTGCATCATTGGCACTATCACTTTCACTGGAGAGTTCTTGCTTAGCTATTTCAAATCCTAGCATTATTGTGTGAGGTGATAGTACTTGTTCATGTTTGTGTAATGAAAGTGAGTTCTTGTTGCCTTATTCTGTTTTGCTTGCAGTCTCTTGCTAGGGACTAGCAAGATTCAAGTTGGAGGGGGTGTTGTGACACCAATTTGTGTTTATTTTATAGTCTTTTCTTTCCTTTTTAGTTATCTTTTACTCTTACAAATGTTAGGATTAGGTGTTTTTATGTTTTCCTCTGTTTTTGTCTCTTGCAGGTTAAGAGATCTCTTTTTCTCATCTTTTCTGAGTCTTTTAATGCCAAATGAAGCCATGAGATCCGCCCTCATGACTTAAAAGTCTCAAATCAACCTTCATTGGTGGAAGGATCGTGTGGATGTATGCATTTTCTGCAATTGGAAGCTAAAAAGAAGGATTTTTCAATTTTTAGAATCTATTACCGGTAATGGAAATTGATTACCGGTAATAGATTGCAGATTTCAGCATTTCAGGAGGCAGTGCAGTTTATTACCGGTAATGGATTTTCATTACCGGTAATAGAATTCGTGAATCTCATTTTGGCCGTGTTTTTACAGCTCAAGCTAGGGCTTTTTGGGGATTTCGTTCCTCATGTCTTGTAACCCTAAGAGGGGGTATTTAAGCCTAAGTTTTGGGCTGAGTAAGGGTTCCTCAAGTTGTTCTTAGAATAGTTCTTAGTTTAACCTAGGTTTTCTTGTGTTTTTTATGTTTTCTTGTAGTTTAGGTTAGTTTTTCTTTATTCTCTTGTTGTTCATCCTTTGTAAGCTTAGTCTAAGTCATTTGTACTCTTTTTATCTCAAGTTGTAAGCTACATTTAAGTTTATTAATCTAGTGATAGCATTTATTACTTGCTCTTGGCATTTATTTCTCTTGTTTTGTGCATTTACTTGCATTTCATGGCTAGCTGAGCATTAAATGTGGATTCTATGGTGGAATCCCTCTCCAAACCCTAAGTAAGTGTATTTCTCTCATTTCAAAAGCTTCAATGTCAAACGGAATGTTGTTTTCTCACTCTCTCATCTTATGAACCCTTGGAGAATCATATTCATGACCTAAATACAACCAGTAAGTTGTTGTGTTTGAGTTGATGAGCACATATGCATTCTACTTGTTTGTTAAAATGCTCAAGAGAGTGGAGAACTACATTCCATCATTTGTCTCCCGTTTTATGAACACATATTGTTAAATCTTCCATTCATGACCATAGCTCAAATGGATTCTTGAGTGTGTGTTGTAAGAGAAAGCATTTGCTATAGGTTAGGAAGGGATGAAACTATAGGATCCATCTTCTTACCTTACAAGGTTTTTCATACTCTCATTGCCCTTAACTTGGCACAAAAATCATCTTCAACAACCAACCCATATTTTTCACTTTTGTTTATATTCATTGGATAGCATGACCTAAAAATCACTAGAACCTATTCCACTCCCTGTGGATATGACCTAGGACCTCCCTAGTTTATTGCTTGACGACCTTAGGACTCCTACGCTTGGGAATCTTTTGCGCACATCACTTTTAAAGTTCAAGCACCAAAGAAAGAGTAGCCGCCTCTATCCCATGAACATGCCCTTTGATAGGGAGATTGATTTGAGCACGGCCCATCTGGCGAAGTACATGAGAAGCCCAGTAAAACGATGTATGCTTTAGGCCCATAAGCTTCACCTGACAACATCCTGAAGTATGTAGTACATACTCTTCACCACAGTCCCATATAGACACATGCCACTGAATATCTCTCCAAGTCAGAGAAGAGAAGAAGATGATCATGTCCTGAATTAAGTGACGCTCAAGAAACAAAAGCTTACGCGAACAGTAGTTATGGGACAAGTGTTTAGGCCCATCAAAATGAGTGATCAGCTTGAGTCTCTCAACCAACCACATCTAAAGAAGAATGGGGCTACCCTTAATGCAAGAAGCAGAGTTGGAGTGGAAGTGGTCAAGCTCGTTTAGAGTTTCAGCTAGCACCATGTTTACCATAAAAAATGCCACGTGGGCATTGTTAAGATATTGCCACGTAGGCCTGCAAGAATAAATGGGGTGATGCCACGTGCTAAATATGGAAGAAGTTTTTAGAAGCTGGGAAAGATCAATATATAACAATTAAAGAAGAATACGTGGCAGCTTGACATGAAAAAACATGAGCTGGGCAGTTACGAAAGAAATGGGATCATGGCCCATCAAATAAGGAAGTGGAGGAGTGGGCTGTAGCGGTTAATGGCCTCCGTCTATTTAAATGAAGCAGCAGCAGCGGGCAAAAGACAACACAATCCAAATCAGCCCATGGTAAATTTCTTTCATTAGTTTTGAACTTAGCTTTTAATTACAGTAGTAGTTCGTCTTCTTTGCAGCATTTCTTTAGTTTCAGCAGCAGCAATTCTTCAATTTCTCCGGTAGCGATAGTTCATTGGCTTTCGGTTAGTCTGTAATCACGTGTTTTTAATTTCTAATTTCATACTTTAGTTGTTATTTCAATTATCAATGGAATTCATGTCTCATTTGTTCATCTAAGTACTATAAGTATTTCCTTCATTTCTCAATTTCAGTTAATATTAGTTAACGTAATTTCTTATTTTTAATCTCTCTCTTCTTTGAAGTCATTATCTTTTAAGTCATTATCTTTTAAGTCTTTTAGATTTAACACTAGAACCCAAGAGGATTAACCTCTGATTCTTGTCAATCGTCTGATTCCAATTCCAATTCCAAAGTAACCGACTAGCATCTAAGACCTTTATTGGATTCTCGGCCTAGAAGGTGCTAGAGGTCGTGTTCACACGGTCTTTGGGCTTTTGAGCCCTGGCATGCCCGCGCATCAAGACCTTACACCAGAGCTCTCGAGACCGTCGCTTTACACCGGGAACACCTTTTTGGCACGCCCGGTGGGGCCATTTGTGTTAAATGCATAATAGACCTGTCACAAGATCGATCACTAATCCAACTGAGGAACATGGGGCATCGTCAGATGAATCCCATGGTGAAGAAGAACTTAGTTTGAATAAGATCTTGACCGTAATGGAAAAATCTTTTGAAAAAATCTTAAATCGTTTGGATGAATCAAGTCATAATTTAATCCAAATGTTTTCACTTCAACTTTCTCAACAAAAGGAATTTTTTGAGAGCATAACAAATCAAATGAAGAAATCAATGGGGGATAATAGTCGACCATGTGGATCGAATGATCAAGAGGCTTTTAGGATTCATGTCTCAGCAGAAAAGGCCTTAGAATCATGAATGAATGTAATAGACAAAGGAGAGTCAAGCAACCAGGGTTTTAAACTTTCTTCATCTACTCCTATCCTGCCAATGGTCAATCCTATAGATTATGAAAGGCCATATGTTCCACCTCCTTTGAGAAATGGCCAACCTAATCGCTCAAACTTTGAGGGATGACAAACTGCAACCAGAAGACCTAATCTCGGGCCTGATTGTGGATCAAAAAGTATTGGTAAGCAACCTTTGTTTATTAATACACCCGGGGGGCAAAACATTAGAGGAAATCAAGGTCTGAATACTTTGGTTGATGATGACTTTAGACCTAGACCCACTAACATGAATGACTTTGCGAACCAAATACCTGGGGGGCAAAATGGGAGTACGTTTAATAGCATTACTGGTGGAAAGCCTTACGAGGTTTTTCAAAATCCGACATTTACCTCTGAAAGACCTTTTGAAAATGTTAATAGAGGTAGTACACCGGACCATAATGATATTGTTAACATAGTCCAAGAATGTCTCGCTGCAAGCAATCAAAGAAGAATTGTAAAACCTTTATATAGAAAACCATATCCCGAATGGATAGATCAGTGCAACGACTTTCTTAGAGGTTATAAGGTACCTGAATTCACTTTATTTTTAGGAGAAGGTGGTCAGTCCACTATTGAGCACATTGGCCATTTTACCATACAGTGTGGTGAGGTTTTGGCCAATGACAACTTAAAATTGAGATTTTTCGGTAATTCCCTGACAGGAACAGCCTTTACTTGATATATAAGTCTTCCTCCAAATTTGATTCTAAATTAGAGGCAAATGGAAGAGCGTTTTCATATGCAATTCTATATATCTGAACCCGAAATAACAATGGCCGATTTGTCTAAGTTTAGACAGTTATCAGGTGAGAGTGCATAACAATACATATCAAGGTTTAAAAATGCCAAAAATAGATTAATTGTCTTCTTACCCGAACAAGAGTTTGTCAAACTCGCTCAAAATGGCCTTGAACTAGAATTGCGAAAGAAATTCGAAGGCATGGACTTCGAAGACCTTTTTGAGTTATCTGCTAGAGCGTCTAGATATGAGAGGCTTTTAAGGGAAAAAGATAAGAGAAAAGCCTATTCGTTTGGGACATATTACCATGACCCGAATTTTGAAGTAGATTTGGCTGAGGTTATTGCTATGAAACCTTTTGTTTGTCAGGCCTTAAAGAAGAAAGATATGGAGGCCCCTCATGACTCAAAGGTTAGGAAAAATCTCATGGATGTTAAAAGAAATTTTTCATTTGATTTATCAAAAGCATCTAAGATTTTTGATCATTTATTGACCGAAAAATTTATTAGGCTTTTAGATGGCCATAAACTTCCTGGTCGTGAAACCGGGGATTTCTGTAAATGGCATGCAACAAGGTCTCATGATACTAACAATTGTGTTGTTTTCCGACATGTTATACAAGATTGCATTGACAAAGGCCTTTTGAGATTCCCAGAAAATGACAAAGAAGCCATGGCAGTAGACACTGATCCGATCCCAGTAGCTGAGATTGCCGTAGCTTCAACTGACTTAAAATCTTTATCGAGAAATCAAGTGCAAAATCATCATCAAAGAAACTTTCCATATTACCAGCAGTGTTGGTTTAGGAATGAAAGACCTCGGGGCTTCCAACATCCTAGAGTTCCCTTCATTCCAAAACCCGTCGGACCTCAGATTTGTTACAACTGCCAAAATTCTTTGAACCTGGAAACTCGTCCAAGGCCTTTCATGAGGCCTTATCACTTTCAGAGAACTCAAGGGCACCATGACTTTCCTCGTATCCAGAAGAGATGGGTGCCGAAAGTTGCAGTACAGAGGCCTCAGGGAGTTGTTACCAACCAAAGTTTAAGAATGATCAGACCTCCTTTAACTAGAGAAGCAGTATGGACCAGGTTGGAACACCCCAAGTTCCCATGTCCTTTTACCATGACTCAAAAGAGGAGGTTTCAAAGAATAAGGGCAGAGTACAGAAGGTCTTTTCAAACGTCTTCAAATTCTGGCACAAGTGAGGTACGTAAAAATCTAACTATAATTGTTGATGGAGACCATAGGAAAGTTCGAGAAGTTTCAAAAGGCAACAATATGGAAATGAAAACCGTTACAAAAGGGATCATTTCAAACCCTTGAAGAGATAGAAGACAGATCTTTTGGTTTTAAAACTAATGAAGATCAAGGTCTTTCCTCACAATCAGGAGAGACAGTCAGACAACCGAAGAATCAAGAAGATCTTATGGCGGAAAATGATGAAGATGACACAAGTCCAAAGCTAGACAGTGATGAAGACAACTTCTCGCTACAATTTGGAAGTCTTCCACCAACGATGGGTTGCAACATGGCATTTACTTTGCCATTAATTTTTCAAGCAAGAGAAGATGAAGAACCCATCGAAATTGAAAAAGAGGAACATAGGCCAAAGGGTACGTCAGTGGTCATTGAAGAGGTAAAGATAGTCAACGAAGATGGAGAAATAGAAAGGTCAGAGAATATAGTTTTCGAAAAACCATCAGTGAAGATGACTCAACACCTAAGGCCTCTTTTCATTAATGTTCATATGGATGGAAGACCTATGCAGAGGGTTTTGGTGGATAATGGAGTAGCTATCAACATTCTTCCAAGTGCTAGTTTGAAAAAGCTAGGCAAGACAGAATCAGACCTTATCCCCACAGACGTGATAGTTGCAAATTTTTCGGGAGGAATTACAAAGACTAAGGGCGTTCTCCGAGTGGTCTTAGCAGTTTGAAATATGCAGTGTTTGTCTGCCTTTTTCATGGTAGATTCGATCGCATCCTATAATGCGCTTCTTGGCAGGGATTGGATTCATTCCAATTGGTGCGTTCCTGAAAGGTTCTGTGAAAACCACAGACATGGATGCGCAGCGGAAGAG
>JAESVK010021772.1:0-11530 GCA_017140935.1 Hamamelis virginiana | reverse complement strand
TAAAGAACTTTCAGTAGTATTTGATTTTAGAGAGAAACACAACTAGAATTCAACGCTTGCATCGTCATCCGAGTCGGTGGCTGATATCCATCCATTACCATACCCATCCCTAGCCGAATCACTGTCATCAGAGTCTGATGGATCAGACCATGCTGCTTGAAGCACATCATGAAGAAGTTGACGAACTTCTTTGTACATATTGGTGCAATCTTCAGTCATTTTTATCAATTGCATCCTTGTCAATATTTGTTGTTTAACTGCTGCTTTCCTATCATATTCCGATTGAGCCAACTTTCCCTCTAGTTCCTTAATCTTAGCCTGCATTTCTTCTTTCTCCTGCATTCAATTATAAATATATGATATACATATATAAAATAATCATTGTATATTATGTCCGAAATTGGAATAGTCATTTACTCAACTAAGAAATACTAATATAAGCATGTATACTCACTTTATCATCTTCAACCTTTTGCCTCTTTTGATTGTGAACCGGACTTGATTCCGGACTTGGTGCCATTTTGTGTCGAAATTTTTGTTTTGTTTTTTACTTTCAATTAATTAACTTGCATGAGCAGCTAAGGCAGCCACTGGTTCTCTATTTATAGTGCAAAATTGAAGGGTCTTGGGTATTAGTCATTTCGGCAAGGTAGGTTTGCATTTAGGTTGCATCAATTTTGAATTAAATTTTGAACTACCATTGTATTTACTCCACTTCAGTGGCTTAAGTCAGGTCCCATATCTACCATATTTACTATGCAAATCGTTTGGCTGTTGAGCGAGTACTTTTATCTACCATTATATTTATTACACTTAAGTGGTGCGCAGTCAGGGACCATAATTGTACAAAATGTTATATGCATTAAGTCATTTCGGTTATTTAATACATAATTAATATGTAAACCAATTATTATCCGACACTTGTCTAATTTATATTTTTTATTCACGCAAATATCATCAGCCACATGAACTACAAGCAGTGGCTGGGCCAACCACCATCAAAAAAATCAGTGGCTGGCCATTTTATAAAAGAAAATCATTTTTGTTTATCAGTAACTTGTGCAATAATAAATGGTATTCAATCCACTTTAACACTTATTGTACTCGTACAATAAGTGTTGCTTAAAATTAGTTGAATACATCATGTCAATCTGCGCATCTCTAGTAATAAGCTATACTGCCATGCATTGTTAAACCCTCCATCCCCTAACAATTGTAATCAAGCAGAAAAAACTCTAACATTTGGTCCGATTTCACGAACAATGGATCCATTGCCTACTCCAGCTCCTGATTCTTCTCAATCTCCCACACCAATTGAACCATACGTAGGTCAACAGTTCAATAGCATAGAAGATGCGTATGAATTTTACAATGACTATGCCAAACATGTTGGATTCAGCACGCGCATGAGTTCTAGTAAAAAACGTAAAGGGAGTGATGAGATTTTTTGGAAGACTTTTGTTTGTTACAAACAGGGGTCAAGGAATGAGAGACACAATCAGAGTGACTCACGTGTCGATATTGGAAGTTCTACCATAGACAGTACTCAACCATGCAAAGACAGTTCACGAAACCATGGCATCACACGGATCGGATGTAAAGCTAAAATATGCATTGTGAAATCACAGGATAGAGACTCTTGGAAAGTTAGTGTTTTTTACAAAGACCATAACTATGTCCTTACAACCCCTCGGAAAGTACCTTTTCTCCGCTCCCACCGTAATGTTTCCCTAGCAAAACAGAATTTGTCTCGGATTTTTTCCGAGGCTAATGTACAACCACATCAACGATTGCGTATCTTCGAAATTGAAACTGGTGGACTTCAAAATGTTGGTTGCACCCATCGCGATTTAATCAACCATGACAAAAGCGTTCGCGACAACTTAATTGTGGCCGATGCTGAAACTTTGCTTGAGTATTTTCTTTCAGAAAAAGAGAAAAACCCTTCTTTTTATTACTCCATTGACACAGATGAGCATAACCAACTCAGACGATGCTTCTGGGCAGATGCCACATCTAGACGATCGTGGTCCTACTTCGGGGATGTTGTTGTATTTGATACTACGTACAACACAAACAAATATTGCATGATCTTCGCTCCTTTTGTAGGTGTTAACCATCACGGTCAAAGTATTTTGTTCGGTTCAGGCTTCTTGGGCGATGAGACTACTGAGTCATTCGTTTGGCTTTTCAATCAATGGTTAGCTGCTATGCCTAGTGGACCACCAAAAATGTTCATCACAGACCAAGATCCAGCAATAGCAAAAGCAGTGTCTCTTGTTCTACCAACAACATTCCATCGGCTTTGTATCTGGCACATAGTCAGCAAATTTTCGGATAAGATCGGGCATATCAAACATATGAAGTACTGGAACTTATTCAAGGTGGCTATTTGGGGTTCAGAGACTCCCCAAGATTTTGAAGCTTCATGGGAAAATGCGTTGTTATTGAGTTCATTGCAGGAAAATCAGTGGCTTCATACAATCTATGGCATCCGTCATCGTTGGGTTCCAGCTTTTGTTAATCACATTTTCTCCGCAGGTATGACAAGCAGTCAGCGTGCTGAGAGTAGTCACTCATTCTTCAAGACCGTCTTATCCAATCACCACTCTCTAATTGACTTCATAACAAGATTCAATCGTTCTCTTGCCCATCAGAGGTACAACGAGTTACAAGCGGACCATGTCGATGTGAATGAGAAGCCACGTTTCCAAACTCGCTTCCCAGTGGAACAACAAATGGCCGATGTATATACGAAGGCGAATTTCATGAAGTTCCAAACCGAACTTGTTGAGAGCGAAACATTGATCATGTCAATCCATGAGGAGGACGAGTCAAAACATATTTATCTTGTCCAGTCTTATACTAAAAACGACAGTCAAGTTCGATTACTATCATATGACCGGACACATGATTTTGCTTTTTGTAGTTGTCGGTTATTTGATTGTGCAGGCATTCCGTGCCGACACATCTTGTTGTTCCTTAGGTCAACACAAATTCCTCTCCTCCCTAATAACTACATCCTCCATCGGTTGACTAAAGAAGCTAAACAACAAAATGTTTGGGATGATAGTGGGGTTGAAGTTAGGGATGTCACAAACAATGATTTGGCGACTCGCCATGCAAGATTATCACAGCAATCAGTTTCCTTAATCGATGATGCATGTTTGTCTATCGATGGTTACAATTTCCTTCGTACCAGTATGCAAAATCTCCATCTCAATGTGCGTGATATGAACAAAACAAATGGCATAACTGGTAACAATATTGCTTGTCCTCGTGTCTCTTCGGATCCGCCACGGATAAATAACCCGCCAAAAGCAAAAGTGAAAGGATCTGGGAGCAGGATTAAATATAGTAAGGAAAAACAAATTACTAAAGGCCGTCGTTGCAATGCATGTGGGAAAAGAGGAGTCGCACATGATAAACGCAATTGTCCCAATTTACCAAACCGGTATGTTTTTGATTTATTTATCATTTATGAAATTATTTGATACGTTATTCACCTCCTATTGGCGGTAATGGTTACTCACATCTTCTGATTCTACAGATCTGGAGTTAACGAAGTTCATGATACTTCCAGTGACGAAGATGCGTTAGATTTCACACCTATTGGCGGTAATGGTTCCTCACATAACCTATTTGCATCTATCTTCAATATGAATTTTAAGGTTGTCATCACACTTACATTAGGTTACCAACATATGCTGACATTCTATTATTCCATTGATCGATATATTCCTGATGGTATGCCACCCAATCTACTTTTCTCATGGTTCGCGGATTTGCTTGTAAAGCATGTTCCATATTTTCTGGATTATTTGGAATATATTGGTTAGCCCCAAACTGTCGCAACACTCTGTCTGGATAATGCCATTCTACAATTGCGAAGTTGATTAGGGGTACACGAGCCCTCCAAATGAATAGTCTTCCTTGACTAATGGCTGGTAACCTAATGTTGCGACCAATGTATGGCTCCCAAAGCACCTGTAAAAGATATTAAAAAAAAAAAATGACCACTGCAATTGTAATATAATTATGATTTATTTTGCCACACTTAACATTTAAGTTAAATTTATCAAGTGGAGATATAAACCTGATTTTGAGTTAACCGATCCAACTGCTGTCTATACCCAACTTGAACGTCTTCCAAACTTCCAGTTCTATGTCGAGCATTTTTCCAAAATGCACCTATTACATTCTCCTCATCCTCGTTCGGTGGTAGCATAGCATTTGTAAGTGGGCGGCAAAATGGCAGATGTTCCCATGCCCAAAGCTAAATGTATAATATATTTGTTTTGATTACAATATTAGTGAGTACTTTATTAAGTATTATAGATGCGTATGAATTTTTCTGACGAAGCTTATTTTTATATTGGAATGGCAAATATGGGTAATATGCTCTAAATTTGAAACATTAGAAACATTTATTATTTTTAACAAGGGGCAAATGAATTATTACACGCATATTTATTTATAAAGACTATTTAATAAGAAGCTCATGCACATTATTAATCACGTGTTATAATCAAATAATGAATTACCTGTAGTAGTAAGAGATTGCCTCCAATTTGCCGGGAACCCCGTTTGGATGCATGCCTCATTTGTCGATAAAGGAAGGCGAGGGTTGCGCTCCCCCAGCTGTACCCTGCGGTCCTATCCAGGTTTTCCAAGAGTTGAAGATACAACAATGACACAGAATTACCGGAAAGTCCAGGGCATAGATGTGATCTAAGCATGTGTAAAATATGGGCTCTGGCATAGTATTGCAACATCGGTCCTGGCTCAAGTGCGGATATGTCGGAAAAGTTTGCATGTAGCCAACTTAACTTAAGGGACCAACCAGATATGTCTTTCACTCCGGGGCGACATCCAAGCAGACGTTCGCATAGAGAAGCCCAATCTATACCATGAGGTAATATACTCGTCCCCGTGACAGCCATTCCTCCTACTTCCAAACCTAAAAGGACAGATACATCATGAAGTGTAATTGACATCTCACCAATGGGAAAGTGAAATGTATTTGTCTCGGGACGCCATCTTTCTACTAACGCTGTCACCAAAGCAGTGTCAATTGGAATATGTTTGACATTGTATATCCATCTAAATCCAGCACTATGAACAAGATGATGTAGAACATCAGGAAGAGGCCAATCAGAGTGAACCCTACAATATAGTAAGTCCGACTGCAAAGCCATAAGGGTTAAACAAATCAATAGACATATCAAACATATGTCAGATAATACAGTCACAAATTAAAAGTCATGGAAGGAATGATTACTTGTTCATTCCATACGATTTTCCGTTCTATGAGTTGCCTGTAGGGATAGCAACGACCTATCAACTGGTCCAGGATTATCTACACTGGGACCGTAATTCCTTGGCGTATGTCCTCCACGTGTTCGGACCCCCCTAGAGTGGCGACGGCTTGAGGATTCCCCAACTGTTGAAGGACGAACAGACCCAACAGACTCTCGAATCTTTGATTGCGGACTTTCCCGTGAGGACTCCCCAATCAGTTTCGAACGCGACCGTGTTGTAACCATCGATTCTTACCTGTGAGATATTTATGAATATGAAATGCACTGTCAATGTAATATTACGTTGATTTATAGTATGAGTATATATGAATATGACTTTGTTCAAGCCTCAGGTATCATAACTTATCTCAGTAGCTGTAGAAAACTAGAAAAACTGGATCACCAATTCAGTTTTTGATAGGACCAGTTTGATCGTATGGAAAAGATGAAGCCATAAGTGTTAGGTGGAAGTAAATAAATTATGATTCATTGTCTATGCAAAAGTACACAAACACGGGGACAAAGTTTGTAGCCTGCACAATCATATTAACAACTACAGGATTATCTTTCACGTGATATTAATGTACTTAAGTCTCAGCCACTGTCAAACAACTAGTGGCTGGTCTTTCACGTAATAATTTTATGGTCTTTCACGTGATATTTATGTACTTAAGTCTCAGCCACAGTTGAACTGATAGTGGCTGGTCTTTCACGTAAGTAAGTGGCTGGTCTTTCACTTGATATTAATGTACTTAAGTCTCAGCCACTGTCAAACAACTAGTGGCTGGTCTTTCACGTAATAATATTCTGGTCTTCACGTGATATTTATGTACTTAAGTCTCAGCCACAGTTGAACTGATAGTGGCTGGTCTTTCACTTAAGTAAGTGGCCGGTCTTTCACGTGATATAACTGTACTTTAGTCTCAGCCACAGTTGAACAACTAGTGGCTGGTCTTTCACGTGATATTTCTATACTGACAAAAGCTATCGTAAAACGATGATAAAAAAAGGGAAAAAAAAATGAACGTCACTGTATGTCCTCATCTCTCTATGTCCTCTAATTTCTAAAGTTATTGGCATTCAAATAGCGGTTCTAGATATGTATCCAAACACAAATATGTTTATGTTTTCTGGTATTTCTGCCAGTTTTTTTACTCATCTTAACATTTAGATGATGCTATACATAAAATTGAGCATTGAAAAGTTAGTGAACATGGTTTTTATGAATTATTACCAGCCATTAGAAGAGAAAAACCCACTGATGACGGTACTGGTGAGCACTTAATTAAGTGATAAGTTGGGTAGCCTGTTTTCCCTAGCCAATTATCCTTTAGGATTCCATCTATATAAAAGAACCTTTTATACACTTAATTGTCAACCGTGGAAATTTGTTTTTTCTTTTTACATCAGTAGGTTCTACTTGTATATGGGACTTGCATGATTGTACTTATTCAAAGCTTTTTTCCTTTGGATATGATCTTTGAACATGGATCCACATAGTTGCTTCTGGCTAGTGGTAAGTGAGCATAACTTATCTCCTAACCTCATGAGGAACTACATAAGCGTCTTACAAACTAAATTGTAGATATTGTGGAGGGTAGCTAATCTCGTAGGATAAGAAAAAGAAACTACGAACTCATAATTTAGAAGAACATCAAAAAAACTAATTTTGGTTTTTACTGTATGTAGAGTCACTATGTCGAATGGGCCCTTTGCATGAAAATTTGTTTATGATTTTTATGAAAATCCATAATAAAAGTAAAGTATGGAAAGCGACAACTTTGTAATGATATTTCTGTCATATATTTTGTGAGTCTGAGCCAAAATAGTTCATTACTGGTGGCTATAACTTCAAAGTTACAATAAGGGTAGCTATTGAGAACCATATTTGTCCATCATTTCCGTCTAGAGAAGATTCTTGTGTTCCCATTGCCGAGTTTGTGGACAGTTCCCGAGCTCGTGCTGAAAAAGCTCTTTTTCTCAATTTTTCAAATGGGGTCTCGCATGCAGTGGCTGGTCAAATCCAAGCATGACTATGAATGGACGCATGCTATTGGACAGCCATTATATTCTCCAACTCTCTCTAAGACAATGGGTCTCAGCCACAATTAAACCACTAGTGCATGGTCAATGACAGCAGAGTCGTACGCATACTTTCACGTGATAATATACAATCCAAATGAGAAATCTTTATATGTTTGCAAAAGGGGTGTCAAACACGATTCTCACTTGCAGTGGCTGGTCAGACACAAACAGAGATGGACGCATGCTATAAAAGCAAATGAGAGATGGTCATGTCATATTCTTTCTCGAACAGTGGCTTCAGATAAGAGAGAATCTATTTGACTGTTTGATTTGCATTGGTATAGATGTGGAATGCAAAAGGTGATGTTAGGAAGACTAGAAGTACCCAAAACAGTGAAACTCTAATTCTTTTAATTGACAAGTCGGAGACTCACATATCCAATGTGATTTTGTGGAATATGTGCAGAGAACCTTTCTAATGTGATGACTAAAAAAAAAAAAAAACAATTTATTTTATTATGTAGATATGCTTTCACTTAAATAGACTGCAAATCACGGGAGCCTAAAATGGGTAGGAGTAGTACAAGGGAATTTTATATATTGGGGTTTGGGTAGATGTTATTGGTGATATGAGAGAAGTAAGTTTTCAAATAATTTTGTAAAACCATTTCTCGATTCGTTTGGCTTAATAGGGGTTGCTACTTCAAGTGGAAGGAAAGTAGAACTCTGAAGTTGTCAATCAAAACCCATCCGGAAATAGGTATGTGTGTTTTATGGTGATTTGCTTTTTAAGTACAAACTAGTATTTATTGTTGACTAATTTTGCATATATACAGAGAAGAATGGGAGAGAGAAAAGAGAGCAAATCTAGACAACAAAACATTCAGTATTATGATTTTCTAACACATATTTGAACACATACATAATATCAATGGAGAACCGGTTACGAACACATGTAAAGGAGATTAGGGACAATGATCGGATGTGGCTATTGGAGGGGATGAATACGTATCATGATTGGTGGAAAAATGATCGTCGTGAGTTTTATGCAGCGGTAAGAAGAGAATGGCCTCGCCGTGTATGCGAGGCTGAGATGTTAGTTGAAGATTTACGTGCGTTGAATGCACCAATACCGCGTCGTGAATCGATGGAGATGGAACGTCGAAACGTTTTTGACTATGTTGAAGCCCTCATCCAGATTCGAGAAGAGAATAATAGGATGCTTATTCGTAGGAATAGGTAT
This sequence comes from Hamamelis virginiana, assembly GCA_017140935.1. NCBI lineage: Eukaryota > Viridiplantae > Streptophyta > Magnoliopsida > Saxifragales > Hamamelidaceae > Hamamelis > Hamamelis virginiana. The sequence goes on along the minus strand of JAESVK010021772.1, from coordinate 2,962 downwards.
TACATAATGGATCTTGCTCAGGAAAGTGCTATCGACAACGGTCGGGAATTAACTAGCAAAGAAAAGTCCGAACTGATAGACGGGTCTTATTATTTGTCCGATGAGTACATGTCAGATGAAGAGTATAGTTCGCAAAATAATTGATGTAATCATTTGTTAGATGGTAAGTTCTTATTTTATAATCTAGTAAAATGAGACATTTAAGTCAAATTTAACAGTTAAGTTATAAGAGTAGAAATACTTTCATACATAAAAGTACATAGTTTGAAAAACAAAACATGATTGTAGGGTGCTTTGGCTCAATCATCATCTTCCTCATCAGACATGTTCGTATCTGATAGGCATTCAGAAAATGACAAGATTCTAGTAATGTCCTCATCCTTTAACTCACGTCCAGATTGAGCAGCATTATCCTTTGCTGTTTTCAAGTAGTAGTACCTGTATCGCCGAGCTGCCATCCTATTGTTCTCTTCCCGTATTATATTTAGCGCTCTTCGAAGTTCGGAAAAATCACCACGTGGCAAAGTTATAGCACGTCGACGTGGAATAGGAGCCTCCCAATGACGTAGGTCGCGGACCAAATTTTCAGCCTCATGAACTCGATAATCCCACTCCTCTCGCATTTTCCTTATGGTGTATTCGCTTTGCCTCTCTCTTGGATTTAGAGAGTATCGAAAGTCATCGTCTAGAAACCAAACTCGACCGCAGCTTCGAAACAAATCTCTGGGGGAGTAAGTTTTACGATCCATCATATATTGCTACTAATCAATATATGACCTATTCTTCAATTGTGAAATGCATTGGAATAAATAGAAATCTTCTATTTAGTCACTGTTGCGCATGTGACTGAGAGTGACAACTGTAGGCACATGAATTCAATTGTACGAATCTATTGTTGACAATATTTAAATATCATTAAATATATATATTATTTATGTGTACAAGAGGATAAATTGTTATTATCAATATTTAGAATATTCTATTTTACAACAGTGAAATATTGTTTGCTATAACTATGGTGGGTGTAATGTGTCGGTGTGGCCGTGGGCCTTGCGAGAAAAGCATGTCATACACTCAAAAAAATCCTCGCCGTGAATTCTATCGATGCCCTTTCTGGGTAATACATCCTGCTCCATCTGACTTTTTTTTGGATTCAATTATACATAAATTTAAATGGAAAATTAATTTTGCTTACAGTAGTCCAATAAAACGAATAAATCAAGGCCAATATCGTGCGATTACTTCCTAAGGTTGAACGAACTGCACATGTGTCCTTGTGGGAGTGGTCAATGCTGTGTACTGACAGCAAAAAAAGGCATAAATGCTGGTCGGCGTTTTTGGATATGTCCACAGGCAAAAGTGAGTTTATGGGTATCCCCATTTCCTTATAAACTTTTTTTAAATTGAAAATTTGTCGTGACTTTGTCGTGCTATATTATGTTCGCAGATATATGATTACACACGTGGATGTGGATTCATGAAGTGGCTACCGGAACAAGAGGAGCAACAATCAAATACTAGTGGAGAACGTATGTCCGATCGAAATAAAGCTTCATCTAGTGTAGAAGCAACCTTCGAAGAGGTCCAGCATATAGTAGAAATGGAACAGTTCGCCTCTAAACGGGTGGTTAATTTCTGTGATGAGATATTAAACCGAATGCAGATGTTACGTTTAGAAAAGCGAGAGCAGACGGATTAAACAAGTATTGAAATCTAGACGATGGTTCTATGTATAATCTTAGATGCATTATGTAATGATTGAGCTTTACTTTAAACCCTTATGTTGTGAGATCTTGTTCTTGAATTTAAATCAAAATTACGTTTAAAAAGGTACTAAGCTATAATGATTATATGAATTTAATTATAAAAAAATTCAAAATATAAAAAATAGAAAATGGCATATCCACCTTCATTTATGGTAGTGTATAAAGAAAAAGAAAAATTTTTATAAAATATAAATTCCAAATTTTTATTATTTTCTATCACAATAAATTGTTGTTAATTTAAGGCAAATTGAATACAGTTGAAGGAAAATAAGGTAATTGACGAATGTGGCTGGTCAGCTACTTCAAGTGGGTGGGTGAATGACATTAAGTTATTCTTTAAGAGATTGTTGTTCCCCATGGAAAAATTGTAGTTGACACCTATATATGTGCATATATAGGCAGCCATGATGATATGAAGTAAATGAAGTAGTACAAGCAAAAAGACAGTTGCCGAAATGACTTAATGCATATAACATTTTGTACAGATATGGTACCTGACTTAAGCTACTGAAGTGTAGTAAATAAAATGGTAGATATGGTACCTGACTTAAGCCACTGAAGTGTAGTAAATAAAATGGTAGGTACCTGACTTAAGCAACTGAAATGTAGTAAATAAAATGGTAGATATGGTACCTAACTTAAGCCACTGAAGTGTAGTAAATAAAATGGTAGGTACCTGACTTAAGCCACTGAAGTGTAGTAAATATGGTAGATATGGTACCTGACTTAAGCAACTGAAGTGTAGTAAATAAAATGGTAGTTCAAAATTTATTTCAACATTGATGCAACGTAAATGCAAATCTACCTTGCCGAAATGACTAATATCCTAGACCTTTCAATTTTGCACTATAAATAGAGAACCAGTGGCTGCCTTAGCTGATCATGCAAGTTAATTAATTGAAAGTAAAAAACCAAAAAAAATTTCGACACAAAATGACACTAAGTCCGGAATCAAGTCTGCCTCATAGTCAAAAGAGGCAAAAGGTTGAAGATGATAAAGTGAGTATACATGCTTATATTAGTATTTCTTAGTTGAGTAAATTGGTTTTCCAATTTCGGACATAATAGACAATGATTATTTTATATATGTATATCATATATTTATAATTAAATGCAGGAGAAAGAAGAAGGATCGGGGTTGGTTGTATATCTAGTTGTGTTTCTCTCTAAAATCAAATACTACTGAAAGTTCTTTA
>JAESVK010021765.1:0-12193 GCA_017140935.1 Hamamelis virginiana | reverse complement strand
CAAACTTTCATCCTTTTTCAAAAACCCAATCTTGAGTGGATAATAGAGAAGGATAAAAGTGGATAATAGAGAAGGATAATAGAGAAGGATAAATCGAGGCGGATAAACATCATCCACAATCCACTCAAGATAACACCCCCCAAAAGTGAGCGAAAGGCCTCCCGATCTAGGTTGGCTGGTTCACATACTGGCGACTCTGCTGGAGATGTCGAGGGTTAAACTCCAATTAATTATTTTTGGGCTTTTCAATTTCTTAATTAATAAAATCAATCACTTGCATTTGTATGACTGTATGACTTTAATTCCTGCATTGTGTGCTCATTGACTCTGCATGATTAGGACGTTGTATGCTAAAGCCAACGATGAGCCTAGCCCTGGGCCCGGTTTCTTTGACTCTCGGGTTCCATGTATGCGAAAGCCATCACCCTTCTTGCCAAGTACCCTCGGGTATATCAAACGAACCAATCACGTACTGTTGGACCCACGCGGCATTCCTGATGTCACATGTGGTTAGGTATATCGTTTGGACAGAGCGAGTAAGGAACACTCAGCCTACCATTTGCATTAGTCCATATAGACTGTTTCTGTAGGACACATACCCTACATCACTTTTTAGCACATTATTGTAATGTTATGCTGCCGGATTTTCCCCTCGGTTTTGTATTGAGCTTTGATTGTGAGATGTGTAGAACCACTAGGACCTGGGATTGTAGGTCTAGACCTTATGAAATGCCCTAAACTCTTAAGGGAAGTGTCTCTAAAGAGTTAAGGTACTTGATGAGGGCTTAGTACCCTACATATCCTTGGACTTAGGCCCATGGTAGTGTTATGCTGTCCAAATAGCGATGTATGACTTTAGGCCTTATGAGAAGACGTGAGACGTGAGATATGAGACTGGGCTTTAGGTCTATGTCCTTTGGATACAAGGTTTAGGTCCGCTGTAAGTTTAAGATAGGAGATATAAGCCTGTGGTAAGATTGAGATATGAGCTGTGAGAATGAGATTCATGCTTGGACCTTAGGCTCATTTTCATAAGATAGAATTTGAGAGAATGAGATTGATATGTAGGCTTTAGACCTATACTTTTGTGAGCATGTGAGATTGTCCTTATTCATCCCTTTTCACACTGGAAGCTCTTAGTTGATTCAAACCTTTTCCCTTTCCCATCATTCTAACTTGGCGTCGTGATTCTAGTGGTCGGTTATTTAAGGGTCTACCTGTTGATTCAAAGATGTCTAGTAATGAGGATCATACCCCTACCACCATTGGGACCAATGGAAAAACAGCTGATGAGAATATTGAGGCACTCTTAAAAGTGGTCCAAGAGTTAGTTCACCAGAAAGAAGAGGAGGATAAGGTGCGAGCACGTACTAATCCCTTGTTTGAGAATGTTGATGAAGAGGAATGTTTCCTTAGACCAAAGATAGTTGCTGATCCCACTAGGCCCGGTACAGAATTTGTTCAGCCTATTGATCTGGAAAAAGAGTCCAAACCTAAGACCCCTGCCTTCTTTTCCATTGAGCCCATACTGTTGAGTAGTAAGGTGGAAGCCCTGGAAAAAGCCTTGAAAGGTATTAGGAAGTCTGATGATCTGGTGGACATGTCGTCGTTGTCTCTATTCCCCAAAGCCCGTATGCCCACTCATTTCAGAATGCCCGAGTTAGAGAAGTTTGATGGAATGGGTTGTCCTAAGACCCATCTGAAGATGTACGTGAGGGCCATGCACCCCCGAGGGGCTGATGATGATCTGCTAGCCCAAATGTTCCATGAGACACTGGCTGGATCAGCTCTGAAATGGTTTTTGTCACTAGATGAGTCTAGAATGAAGACATGGGAGGATGTATGCACTGAGTTCAGCAATCATTATCGGTATAACACAGAAGTTGATGTCACTAGGAGGGACTTGGAGACTACTAAACAGGAATCGAGGTAGACTTTCTCTGCCTTCCTCACTCGCTGGAGAGCCAAAGCTTCTAAAATGGCTAACCACCATGAGGAAGAAGAACAAATCTGCATGATAGTAAAGAACTTGCTCCCAGTTTATCATGAGCACATGTTTTTCCAGTATCTTCCAAATTTTCGAGCCCTGGTTGCTGCCGGTATTCAAGTGGAGGACGCTCTAGCCGATGGAGCTCTCTGAACCAATGAACTCTACGAAAACCGCCGACCTGTCATCAATGGGAAGGCTACCGAAGTCAATGCCATATCTCATCCTGCTCCATTTACTCAACCCTTTTCCTTAGGAAATAAACCATCCAGCATATTCACCGAACTCTATATGCCATTGGAAAAAGTCTTCGAGAAATTAAAAGCTCGAGGCTTGCTCCAACCTCTGGAACCCAGACCTACGCCCAACCCATTACCTAAGAACTACAATGAAAATAAATACTGCCATTTCCATCAATCCAAAGGCCATACTACCAACCGTTGCTTCCGTCTTCGCCATGAAATTCAAGACCTCATAGATAACAAAACCATTTCTCCACCTTCTCAACCCAATGTCACCTAAAATCCACTTCCTGCCCATGCAGTCCTACCACCCGTAAATATCAATGTTATCCATGCCGACCCTTATGTCTACTGTGAGCTTATCCGCCCCCACCCTTCATTCCCTACTTCCATAACTAAAATGTTCCATCACTGTCAAGCCTGTGGGCTTATTACCCCATACAAGCCAAGATCCAAAATGCTTTACTGTCTATACCATGCCACTTCTAGCCACGACACGGAATCATGTGATACATTACGGAATATAGTACAAGGGTTCATTGATCAAGGTCTGATTGAAATCCCTCAACCCTTCACTAGCCCAAGAGGACTTTATCGTTCATGGAGACAGTTTGAGAAAGATACATTCCCAGGCTTTAGTTTGAATAGGTTTCCCCCGCCTCGCAAAGTGGATCAGTCGTCAAAGAATAGTACTAGTCGGTGGGCTCTCAAAGAAAGATTTGAAGCTAGAGATCCTTGTATGGATTTGTTGACAGAAAGAAAGGGGAGGTTTAGTTTCTATGTTCTCTGCCCTGAAGATTCTTGTGAAGATTCTTGTGAAGCTAAGATGACAAAAAGCGAACCTATTGGACCTAAAGCTGGAACCAAGAAAGCCTTCTCTAACACTGGGACTAGCCAATGGGAGTTGCGGAAAAGATATGAGGCCGGAGACCCCGAAGTAGGCCTGTTAGGGGAACCTAGTGGAAAGTTCGACTTCTATGTCCTTTACCCTAAGATGGAGAAGCCCACCTTTGAAAAGCCCATCTCTGAAAAACCCATTGTTCCTTCTGGTTGGGGTGATAACCCTTACTCACTTAAAGAAGACGTTCCTATGGCTCAGGTTGAACCCGAAGATCCAAACCTCATCCGTTTTGAGAAAGCTAGCCAGAGTATCTTTAAGAAATATTTCACAACTAAGATCACCAATATGAATGGGGAAACCCATTACCAAACTATCTATCCAAGGCAACCATGGGTCACCCAATATTTCGGATCAAGTTCGACTTCTGCCGAGTCTACCATAGATGATGGGTCAGAAAATGAGATTGATATCATAGAGTGGGAAGATTTGATGATTACACTCGAGGAGATAGCAGATATTTGGGCCAGTGATGAGGAAGATGTTAACCATGTCACTAGAGGAGGTCGTCATTTTAAGCCCGCCAACTTAGAATCCGACAATGCTTTGGGAGAGTTATAGAGATTTCAACGCACCGAAGTTCAAGAGGAAGAGGAAGAGATACTGAAACAGCTCAAGCGTACTCAAGCCAACATCATCATCTAGGGACTTTTAATGGCCTCTCAAAAGCACAAGCAGACAATACTCAGGCTACTCAACCAAGTTCAGATTCCCATCGATACTTCACCCGAGGGTTAAGTCAGTCTGGTCAGTCCAGTTCAGCATGGGCAATCAATATCCTTCACGAGTCAGACCTTCCGAAGAAATGACCTCATAATTTGCAAGCTTTGTATGTTACGGTGGATACTATGGGCAAGAGAATTCCTACAGTGTTGATAGATAATGGGTCAGCCTTGAATGTATGTCCCCTCAGCACCGCCACTTCCTTGGGCATCAAACCATCAGAATTTAAGCCATCAGGACAGACTGTGAGAGTATACGATAACACTCGAAGAGAAGTGGTTGGCATGGTCACTTTACCTTTAGCCTTCGGGCCTGTAGAATTCCAAGTCGATTTCCAAGTACTAGACGTACCTGCTTGTTTCAACCTTTTACTTGGTAGACCATGGATCCATCCAATTGGGGTTGTGCCTTCCTCTCTCCATCAAAAAGTCAAGTTCCCCTACAAAGGCTCAGTAGTGACATTGAAGGGAGATTCTGAGATCACTCCTACCCGTGTATCTATCTGTGAGATCAAACCAGAGATTGAAAAAATACTATTGACAGGCTTTGAATACATACAATGTGTAGAGGTTGAATCTGGATGTAAAGAGAAAATGGTGCTAGACTGTAGTCCGTATGGGAATATGCTAGTAGGTCAGATCATGAAAAATATGGGCTTCTTTTCAGGAATGGGCTTAGGTCGTTGTCATCAAGGCACGCCTAGTTCTATCAAATATCCTTCAGTAATTTATCCATTCGGGTTGGGCTATCAAAGTACCGAAGTCGACAGAAAAGAGATGGCACAGAAAAAAAGAGAAAGACAGTTGGCTAAAGAAGAGGGACGAATCCCTAACCTCATTCTGAAACCTTACCTGCCCACTTTGAATGGGGCTTTTGTCAAAGAAGGGGATGATTTCCCTTATTATGGGTTTCCCGAGCCTATTTACCTTAAAAATCAGAAAGCTAGAGTTCCTGGGTTTGAAATCTTATTCAACACACCACTACCACTCTCTCCAACTACCGTCATAGCCGAAGAGCATATAGAATTTGACTGGGTCAACCATATTGATGAAGTCGCCATAGGGGTATGTTCAAAGAGATCGGCTGCATCAAAGAACATGTTCATGAACCTGATCCTATCCACCTCATTAAAGATACCACCAGTCCATTGACCAACTGGAGCCTTGAGTATGAGCCTCGAGTTGAAGACTCGGTCGCGGAAGATTCACTCCCATCAGATGATAGCTTGTAGGATTTCTATGCTTTCTTTCCATAGGATTGTAGAATAGGACTTTCGTTTTTCCCTTTTCCAATAAAATCATCCCTCTTCTATTAGGAGGCGAATGATAGCTTAGTTTATGTTATTCTTCTTTCTTCACGATTAATAAAATATTCATTTTCTTCATTTCTTGCATTTGCAGCTTATCTCTTTTGTCTTCTATGGGTGTATATGGCATGAACATAGATCCTAGAGAGGATGTTCCCCCTGAGTTTGAACAACGAAGGAAAATGGAACATGCTCGACCTAATGTGGATGAATTAATATCAGTTAATTTAGGATTCGATGAATCACCTAAGATAATTAACATTGGGGCAACTCTGTCACCACAAGAACAAGAAAAATTGGTAGGATTGTTGAGAGAAAATATAAAAGTTTTTGCATGGTCGTACAAAGATATGCCAGGAATAGACACCGACATAGTACAACACTTTATCCCTACTAATCCAGGGGTTAAGCCAGTTAAGCAGAAATTGAGGAGAATGAAGCCGGAATGGGCACTGAAAATCAAGGATGAAGTAGTGAAGCAGATGAATGCTGGATTTCTCCAAATAGTAGAGTACCCCGAGTGGTTAGCTAACATTGTGCCGGTACCTAAGAAGGATGGAAGGGTTAGAATGTGCGTAGACTTCCGGGATTTGAACAAGGCGTGCCCTAAAGATGATTTTCCGTTGCCACACATAGATATCCTGGTAGATAGTACCGCCGGTCACGCTCTATTATCCTTTATGGATGGGTTCTCAGGTTATAATAAGATAAAGATGGCCCCTCTAGATATGGAGAAAACTTTCTTCATCACTTAATGGGGGACCTTCTGTTATCGAGTTATGCCCTTTGGCCTAAAAAATGCCGGTTCTACCTATCAGAGGATAGCAACCACCTTATTACATGATATAATTCATAAGGAAGTGGAGGTGTATGTGGATGATATGATCGTGAAGTCTAAGGATCGAGAAGGACATTTTGAAGCTCTAAGCAAGTTCCTTCAAAGAATTAAGCAATACAACCTGAGATTGAATCCCCAAAAGTGCGACTTCGGAGTAACTGCGGGGAAGTTGCTAGGGTTTATGATCACTCAGAAAGGAATGGAGGTCGACCCGGGAAAGATCAAAGCCATGACGGAAATGCAGCTGCCAAAGACAGAAAAAGATATTCGAGGATTCTTAGGCAAAGTTCGGTTTATCAGTCGATTCATAGCACAGCTGACCATGATTTGTGAACCCATCTTCAAGCTTCTTAAGAAGGATGTACCCATGAAGTGGAATGACGAGTGCTAAGAGGCCTTTGAAACCATCAAGAGATACTTGAGTAATCCACCAATATTAGTTCCCCCGCGGCAAGGTGAGCCTTTGCTACTTTATTTAGCGCTCACTGAAACTGCGATGGGAGCTATGCTAGCTTAGTATCTACTAGAATCCCGAAAGGAGAATGCGGTGTACTATTTGAGTAAGAAGATGACTGACTATGAGGTTAAATATGACGCATTAGAGAAGACATGCGTGGCATTGGTGTGGGTTACCCAAAAGCTCCGCCATTACATGCTGTCTTTTCAAGTGCAACTCATTAGTCGTATCGACCCCCTGAAATACTTATTGGAGAAGCCAGTGTTATCCTATAGGATAGCCCGTTGGTTATTGCTATTATCAGAATTCGACATTCAATATGTGGTGCAGAAATCAGTAAAAGGAAAGGCGGTGGCAGAGTTTCTAGTAGAGCATCCATCGTCAGTCAAAAGACCGTCTGAGTACCATTTCTCCGACGAAGAGATTCTAGAAGTAAGTAAAGAGCCTTGGAAAGTTTTCTTTGATGGGGCTCATAATAAGAGAGGGTGTGGAATAGGTGTATTGTTAGTCACACCGGAGAATAACTTGATACCATTATCTGTCAGGTTATCCTTCGATGCCACTAATAATATAGCTGAATATGAAGCTTGTATCATAGCATTGGAAGCTACCTTGGAATTGGGTGTGAAAGAATTAGAAGTATATAGGGATTCCGCCCTGATCATATGTCAAACTAGAGGAGAATGGAAGACTCGGGATAAGAAATTGTTACCCTACCATGAATACTTAGAGAATTTGGTGAAAGAATTCCGTCGAATCGACTTCTTTTATCTATGTAGGTTAAAGAATAAGTTTGCGGATGCCTTAGCCACTCTAGCAACCATGGTAGATATCCCTAAAGATGAAGGTGTAACTTCTCTCATCATAGAGTCCCGAGAAGAGCCAGCCTACTATTGTGTTATCCAAAAAGGAGAGCTGAATGATGGAAAGCCGTGGTACTATGACATCCAACAGTTTGTAGAAAAAGGAGAGTATCCGAAAGAGGCATCATCCGTAGATAGAAAGACCATAAGAAGGTTAGCCAGCCAGTATTTTCTATGTGAAGGGGAGCTGTACCGGAGATCACACGATGGAGTGCATCTGTTGTGCGTCAATGAACAATAAAGTAGAAAGGATAGTGTTGGAAATACATGAAGGGCTGGGGCTCCGCATATGAATGGATACATGTTAGCTAAGAAGATTATGAGACTAGGGTATTATTGGTCAACCATGGAAAGGGATTGCCATCTACATGTCAAGAAGTGTCATAAGTGCCAAGTGTTTGCAAGTGGAAAACATCAACCCTCAATGCCACTCACTACCATGTCTTCGCCATGGCCATTTGCAACATGGGGCATTGACATTATTGGCAAGGTAACCCCCACAGCCTCAAATGGACACGAGTACATCTTGGTCGCCATAGATTATTTCACTAAATGGGTAGAAGCCGCATCCTACAAGACATTGAATGCCAAGCGAGTAGCGAGGTTCATACAGAATAATATCATCTACCGGTATGGAGTACCCCACGAATTCATCTCTGACAATGGACATCATTTCCGAAAAGAAACCGAAGCACTCTTACAAAAGTATAGTATCAAGCATCACCGCTCGTCTCCCTATAGACCACAGACAAATGGGGCTGTTGAAGCAGCGAATAAGAATCTCAAGTTGATCTTGAAAAAAACCACCGAGACTTACAATGACTGGCATGAGAAACTACCATTAGCACTCTGGGGATATCGTACTTCTATTAGATCATCGACCGGGGCTACACTGTTTTCACTCGTATATGGAATGGAAGCGGTATTGCCTATAGAGTTAGAAGTCCCGTCATTAAGAATTGCCATTGAAAGTCAATTGGCGGAGGTAGAATGGGTAAGGAACCAGTATGAAGAGTTAGCTCTACTAGATGAAAGGTGATTGAGGGCACTTTACCACATTCAAGGGTATCAAAGAAGAATAACCAAGGCATTTGGTAAGAAAGTGAAGCACAGAGGTTTGAAGAAAGGGGATTTGGTACTAAAAGAGATCCGAGCATCGATTCATGACCCGCAAGGAAAGTTCAAGCCCACATGGGTAGGCCCTTATATCATTAGAGAAATACTATCAGGCGGAGCCGTGAAGATTGCAGACATTGACGAGAATGAATTCTCTCAACCTACCAATTTGGATCAATTGAAGAAGTACCACTTATAAAAAAAAAAAAAAAAGAGTGCCCGCTAGGTAGAAAACCCGAAAGGGCTGCCTAGGCAAAAGTTAGGGTATTCAAATAAAAAAAAAATCAAGCTCGCTAAGTAGAAAACTTGAAAGGGCTGCTTAGGTAAAAGTTAGAGCAAATAAAAAAATATAAAAAAATACATATGGACTTCTTCAATTTGATTCATGAACTACGAAGACCTGATTCCCCATATATCACAAAAAGTTAGAGAAAAGTGACAAAGCATTGCATCAAGGACGGGGATACGTAGGCAGCCCATAAAGTTACCTTGGGTACGGTCTATTTCTTGTAATAACATCAACAGTTTGGTTCATTTGTAATTATTAAGGGATATTTGTTGAGATTTTAATAAAATTGATATTTATTCATCCATAAAGGGTAGAAACCTTTTGAAAGATTTATTACATGCCATGTGTGTCCATATTTCTTACTTTCTTCAAATCTTACATTGCTTAGAAAAGTAAAAAAAAATCCCTAATCTACTCTAAGTCCTTCTCGCTCCGCGGGCTTGGGCTTCATTATCGTTTTCCCTACTTCTCTTAGTTGTCCTAACTTATGACGCATCTGGTCGAAGTGATGAACCTACTGACTGAGCTGTAACTCGAGAACCGTAAACGAGACTTTGAACGTTATCTTTCATAGCCTGTACCTTTGAACCCAAGTCTTGTTTAAGCCAAGCCCGATACTCCTCATCAAGCCTAAAAGGCCCATTACAATCCCCTACCTGACTCATACATAAGCCTGAAGCCCATTTCTTCACAGCCCAAGACACCAAAGAAGGAGTAGCCGCCTCTACCCCATGAACATGCTCTTTGAGAGGGAGATTGATTTGAGCACGGCCTATCTGGCGAAGTACACGGGAAACCCAGTAAAATGATGTATGTTTTAGGCCCATAAGCTTCACCTGACAACATCCCGAAGTGTGTAGTACATACTCTTCACCACAGTCCCATATGGCCACATGCCACTGAATATCTTTCCAAGTCAGAGAAGAGAAGAAGATGATCATATCCTGAATTGAGCGATGCTCAAGAAACAAAAGTTTACGCGAACAGTAGTTATGGGACAAATGTTTGGGCCCATCAAGAAGAGTGATCAGCCTGAGTCTCTCAACCAACCACATCTGAAGGAGAATGGGGCTACCCCTAATGCAAGAAGCAGAGTTGGAATGAAAGTGGTCAAGCCCATTTAGAGTTTCAGCTAGCACCAGGGGGATGATGTTATGAGATTCTGACAATGGCAGAATAAGTTTACATGTTTCAATGGGTATAAAAATGGTTCCATTCGAAACAAGAAAACAACCCACTATACATAAGGCGAGTGCGTACTGGGTAGGCCTATGAAGAGCTAGTGGTTTTCCCCCTTCCCTCAAGAAAAATGAAGCTAGTTTGAGAAGATCAATGGAGTTTTCATGGATATATGAAGAAGCTTCCCTAGGTGAGAGTTCAAAGAGAGAAGAAAAGGTTTGGAAATAACCTCGACGAATGGTAGGAAAGATGAAAGGACCATTAACAGACATATTCACCAAGGCACAACACTCTTCAAATAAAGGACATACCTCTTCATAGTTGAAGCGAAACACATGAAGATCAGAGCCCCAGAAGTGGATCACAGAGTTGAGAAGTTTGTTTTCAAGCTTCACATGACAAAGAAAGAACCACGAAGTCAAGCCGAATCGTGCAAACACCCTCTTATCTTCTGCCCGCATTCTTGCTATGAATAGGTTGATAATCAACTTGAGAGCTTCTATTGTGTTTAGTATGATGAAAGTGAGCATAGAGGTGTGTTTTTATAGCTTTTTAGCAAAAGAAACGAGTTAGAAGCGAAATAGAACACTCAAAAAGTTAAAAAAACGTCAAAATAATCAAAAAAGGTGAACCAGGGTCGATGACCATCCTCCAAAGGACGGCCAACCGTCCCCTAGGGATGGTCAACCATCCATGGAGGGATGGTCATCCATCCCTGATCTCAATTTTTGCCACATTTTGACTTTTTTGAGATTTTCTGACGCCCGGTTTGACTTTTCGCTCAATTTTCGTCAGTTTTGACCTATTTTCGGGTTAAAATTAAACCAAAAAAGCAATTGAAACATATTTATATTCTCATTAGGATAAAATTACATAATAATCAGGGTTTTTAGTGCATACATAGAAAAAGAGTTACATAGAAAATCCTAAGCAGGCCTCCTATAGGCCTAACAGTACAAAATCATCTTCGCCGGGATGATTTTCTCGTTCCCCGTGAACCCGATGCCTCGTGATCCTCTCTCAATCCGTGGCGCTCCTGTAAAGACGAAGCTTAGGTGAGATTGGTGAAGAATGAGATCACCAGTAATTGAAAGAGTAGAAAGAAGGTTACCTGTGGAGCTATGTTCGCATTATGTGCATCAAGATTCATACTTTGAAGTTCCATAGTCAATGATGCACTATATGCCAACAATTGCTCAGCATATGGTACAGGCACCTGAAAGGTCGAAAGATTCAAAATGATAAGGGAAAGAAAGCTACATATGACAAAGGGTAAAAGAATGAAAGTTACCGAGGTGTAAGAAGGATCAATATGTAGATATTCGTTATAAGGCACTCGAGTGATTGTTCGTTGAACAAAGCTACCATCCTCAATAACTTGCACCTGCCAAAGAACAGGTGGCAAAGGAGGAGCAGAAGATGAATACTCGCCCTCTGTAGGAGCTGTAGTAGCTGCAGGATGGGAAGCATGCCCTCGGGATCGACGACCCTGCCAAATAAAGAGATATGAGGAATAATATATTAGAAAAGAGGTAAAGATATCAAGAGAGAAAGTTTGATACCTCAGTAGGAGGAAATCCCGATACTAAGGGACGCATCAGATATTGCTGACAGAATGTACGATAATCCTCGTGCAGACGATGGAAAGCATCCGCAAGTACACTAGCCATGGCGTCTGCTAAGGCATGGTCTGTCAACCTATCAGTGTGCCTCATAGAGGGAGGAGGTGCATGGGGTACACGAGCAACTGAATAAGATCCACAAAGCTGAGCATGCACTCTTTCCCCAAGGTACCAGTACCTGCCAGAAAGCCCCTCAAACAAGATCCTCTTATGTGACATCTCAATCACAGAGTTAAGTTGAACATGCATGGTACCCCTCCAATGACGCCAAGGGTTCCACCTGACCTGAGAACAGGGTATATTAGAGAAAGTTTGAGCATTAAGAGAGGAAAGCAGAAATGAAGATGGTTACCTTATTGGAACGCAATCCTGCAAGAAAAGCACGACTGTAAGCATAATCATGCCTATGGGCAATGGCAATCACTCGCCGATCTGGGGCATATCGAGCGAGGGTTGGCCAAGAAAGGTCATTAGCAATCAGTGTGAGGCTATTCAGGTTGAGGTATTCATGAGCCCATACCTGCAGAATATGTGCATTGTTAGAAGATAAGTAGAGGGAAGTTTATGATATTTTCTTAAGATAAATGAGTATACCTCCCAAACGAATCCCATGCCTCCAAAGTCAGTGCATACCCCTCGGGACCGACAGCACATGGTCCTATACATGGTGGCT
>JAESVK010021706.1:0-14278 GCA_017140935.1 Hamamelis virginiana | reverse complement strand
TTTGAAACTCGAAGGAAAGCTACACCGAAGAACACAATCAAGTAAGATTTATTTGCATTGATTATTTGTGTTTGTTTATATACATGATCCGATGCTTGAATCGTTCTTGGAGGTTTTGTGAACATGGATTGATTTTATTAAAACGAAAAAGTTTTGTTTTACCCTTTCCGCTGCGAATCCATGTCTGTGGTTTTTCACAGAACCTTTCATGACCTTTGTCTCCTTCTTGTATGAAATCTCTTTCAAGAAAGACAGCAAACTTACTAACAAAGACTTTCTCTTCGCTAGTGTGATAGTATCCGAAAGACTCTTTTGGGTACCCTACAAACCTACACTTGTCTGACCTCGCTTCCAGTTTTGTTGCATTTTAGTTCTTAACATATGCAACGCAACCCCAAACCCTTAGATGCTTCAGGCTTGGTTTCTTCCCATACCATATCTCATAGGGAGTCTTAGGGACATATTTAGAAAGAACCCTATTTAATAGATAAGCGGCTGTTTCTAATGCATATCCCCAGAAGGATATTGGCATATCAATGTAACTCAGCATCGATCGTACCATGTCCATCAAAGTATGATTTCTCCTTTCAGATACACCATTCAGCTGAGGTGTACCAGGAGGAGTCCACTGTGATAATATGTCAGCCTCAGTAAGATGATCTAAAAACTTAGTGGTTAAGTATTCTCCTCCTCGATCTGATCGAAGAGCTTTACTACTCTTGCCAGTTTGTTTCTCTACTTCAGCTCTGAATTCTTTAAACTTTTCAAAAGATTCAGACTTGTGTTTCATAAGATACACAGTCCCCAACCGTGAGTGATCATCGGTAAAGGTAATAAAGTATGTGAAACCACCCCTAGCAACCTTACTTAAAGGTCCACATACATCAGAATGTATCAGCCCCAGTATGTCTCATGCCCTCTCACTGTGACCAGTAAAGGGCGATTTAGTCATTTTACCCATGAGACAAGGTTCACAAGTAGGTAAGGGTACAAGTACACATGAGCCCAGTTGCCCATCCTTCCCTAACTTGTTGATCCTCTCCTCACTAACATGACCTAATCTCAAATGCCATACATAGGTTGAGTCTTTCTCAT
The DNA here is from genome assembly GCA_017140935.1 of Hamamelis virginiana. NCBI lineage: Eukaryota > Viridiplantae > Streptophyta > Magnoliopsida > Saxifragales > Hamamelidaceae > Hamamelis > Hamamelis virginiana. Next base: position 13,183 of record JAESVK010021706.1, on the reverse strand, counting down.
CTCGAGGTCTTTTATGCCTCTTGGCATCATGTCTATCCTCTAAGCAATTCACACTACCATCCATGTTTAAGAAATATAAACCATTTAAATATATGCCAGAACCGACAGATTTATTCCCAATAGAAATAGTACAACTATCCCTATTGAAAACAAATTCATAGCCAGAACAAGTTAAGGTTGAAACCGAAATAATGTTCCTGACTATTCCTAGCATAAATAAACAGTTTTCTAATATCATGACATGTCCAGATGGAAGGTTTAAGTCACAGGTCCCAACAGCTAATGCAGCAACGCTTGCTCCATTTCCCACTCGAAGGGTAACTTGATATTGACTTAATTTTCTGCTTTCTCTTAGTTCTTTAATATTTTTATATATATGAGAACTAGCACCGGTATCTAATACCCAAGAGGAAGCATCGCTTAGTGATAGATAAAATCCTGAATTAGGAACTCTTCCAAATTCTATAAGCCTCTTATCTTTATAAGGCTTAGTCAAACAGTAGTCATTTTCATTTTCAGATATTTGTGTGAGTATAACCATATCTACAAAAATAAGTAACAGATTATTAAAATATTTCATTTATAACCATAATAACTTGGTCTTTAGTTTCATGGTGTCTCCCACTATTTTATCAAATCCCATACACCCTCTATAGGATTCGAGAATTCAGGACTGAATTCTTAATGGGGATTGGGGTCCCATTTGAATTAGTGGACCTCACATAATAGGTTCTTGGACCACTAATCCTAAGGGGTGGATAACTCTTACCCAATGCTTCTCAAGCAATTTCCAACCTTCCTTTAGCTACTAAATTGCAGTATCCTCACATAATTAGGTTCTTGGATAGTGCTCTTTAGTTAAAACACACCTACCATTCACATGAGTATGGTCAATTGAATGTTGCATCCCTCACATAATAGGTTCTTGGAATGCCCCATTATCACACCTCATGATATCCAATATGTAACAAGCTAGTATGAACCCTCAGAATGAATGTGTTCCCGCATATCTGCAGCCAAACACATCCACCATAAAGATCCACCTATCTTGTAATGGTAGGAGGCTAGGATAAAGCACTCGTATGCTTCTTCCTTACAATTTAAATTTGAAAACGAGGGGTTTTAGGTCTCATCAGATTTAAACATACATTGCATGCATACATATATCACATATATAAATTCATTAACCATTCTTTATTATTAGTACAATAATGATACTCCCACTATCCATAAAGGAAAGGGACACTATCATTAAGGACATATAATAATATGGTTAATGGGCCCCTAAAACATATATCTAGCATATATATGGGCCTTATGGAAAGTTTATGGACTTTTAAGGTTGGGCCCAACTAGAGCCATTAGCTGAGCCCTAGGTCTAATGTGGGTTATGTGATCGCAATTTTAACCTATAACTATTACATAAAAGAAAAGAACTTCTCAAGGTTTTCTCTTTGTCCTCCCACTGCTCCATATATCCTCGGGTCCACCACGTAACTTCTCGATCTTCAAAGTATATTTACAATAAACAAAGAAAGGGTATAAAGGAATAGGGGAATACATTAGGGAGAAAAGGGAGAAGGCATGCAAGCCTTAATTAAAATTACATCACCAAAATTTAACAACTTAAATTTACAACCCATAAAAGAAAACACATCTCATGCGGCCAATCACATCTCATTTCAATTGGTCTTTTAAGTCCATAATTTTCCATTTATTATACAATCTAATTGTATAAAATAAAGCATTCAAAGGAACAAAAGATAAATGGCAATGGCATGTATTTAAAATTAAAGTAACACTTTACTTTTAGTGTTTTCTCAAAACACCAAGAATCTGCCCGCTGTTTTGTAATAATTATTTGCATCTTTTAAAACAACTTTTAAAATAAAAGAACACTTAATTTCACTAGGATTTTCAGTATTCTTTCCAATGGCAGGGGTCTCGTTAAGTGATTCCAACGTTCGATATCACTTTAAAGCGTTTTGTGACTTCAACTCCAAATCTGGGCAGATTTGAGTATTGATCACAAAATACTTAGTGCGGCTATCTAAAGGTCAAACTAAATTATGGGAACCCTTCCTATAACTATTTAATACCTTATATTAGTGAAGTCGATAGGTGGCCTGTTGTAAAAATCATTAGAAACTATTTATAATGAATTTACAATATGATATAAGTTGCTGCCCAGAAAAACAGCAAACTGTTTTGACTTTCAAAACTATATATATATTATCATATCAATAAATTTTCATGTACTAACTATTAGAACACTTCAATATATCAATATTGATGACCCCAAAGTAGTTTAATCGAATTAAATAGCTAAAACAACTCTTGTTTAATTCCAAAATCTCAAAATGGCAATTAGGGTTTCCAAAACCCTAATTTCACTCTTGTTCTTATTCTTCACCTTTTTGAATTACAAAAATCTTTTAAATAATTTTAGAATTATAAAAATCATGTAATAAAGATAAAGTGAAGAAAATAGAACCAAAAGGATGCCACCATATGGCCGTGACACACTAGGGTGTAGGAAACCCTAGTGTGGCCGAAATCTAGGAGGGAGTTTGGATTAGGAACTTTTCCTATTTTGATAAATTCCAATATCACATATTTAAAATTAATCAAAATATATTAGGATTTCACAAATACCTAATTAGAGTCATCAAATGACAAGTTTCCTAAATTTTAGGAGTTTTTAATTTACACAATCTTCATTATTTAGAAAGTGTCACAAATTAGTAACTTTTCAAAAAGGATACTTATCTTATCAACATTAAAGTTTCTAAAACTCTAATTGCAGCCACTTACATTATTAATTAATCTAATTAATTAACTTCTAATCCCATTAGAACATATCCAATTAATATCCTATATCAACTAGGAAAGTATACACCTAATAGGAAGCCAATTGCAATAGGGGATTCCTAATCAAATTATGTTTCCTAAAATGGTGTCTTCTTCTTCACTAAGACAACCACCATGGCTGAAACTTCAAGGTTCTAAACCCATTAATGGCTGAAAATAACAAGGATTTTAAACTATATAAGGTTGCAATAAGCTAGGGTTTCAACACCCATATTGCCGAAAATCACTAGAGTGATTTAAAACCTAATAGCACCCTTATTATATAGCCGTCACTTAGGGTTTCTAAAACCCTATCATGGCAGAAAATCACCATGGCAGCCCCTATGTACAACATCCATCATCAAGGTTTGTGTAAAACCAAGTTGCAAAAAAAAAAAAAAAAAACAAACAAACAAAACAAAAGTGAGAACACTATAGGGCCGAAACTATCAATGGGGTTTTCTCAAAACCTCAAATAATTATAAATACTTTTAAACACATGCCATGGTTGCCATTCATGATTCGAATCATAGGTTTGAGTTGACTCTGATACCACTGAAAGAATATGCATGGGAACGCAGCAAAAAGTAAAAATTAAAATTTTCCCATTGATATTCATCCAAGATTCGAACTCAAACTATAAAACGAATCTAAACAATTTATTCAAACATGAATCAAAAGCTTACTTGATATTCCTTTGATGGTTGTCTTCGCAAAACTTCAAGCCCCAAACGTATGGAAGCCTCCAATGAAGTCCACACAAGCCAAAGACTTCTTGAACTCCTTGATCTCCACAACTCTTGAAGAGAATACAAGCTTGAGAGGGAGAGAGAGAGAGTGGCAGCAATGAGAGAGAGTGGGGCTCTCTTGAAGTGGATGATTAAACCCTAGGCCTATCCCTCTTATTTATAGACTCTCTCCTCTTTTAATGATGTTTGGTTACTAGTGCTAGCATGACCAAACATCATATTAGAATAGGTTTAACCTAGTTTAGTGTATCCTTAATCCTTTTAATTATTAACCCTTAATAATAAGGATTAAGCTCATACATAAATTAGAATATCCCCTCTCACAAATTCAAGAAGATCACTTAAGCTTTAATGTGTGTGACCCATTGGGTTCACCCCAACCTAGTAGTGGCTCGGGAACATCGCATGTTTCCCGAAATAGAAACTTTCTATTTTTGGTTCAATTGAAACTATTTCAATTTTGCCCTCAATGATAACACTTATCATTAGGCCTATACTAGTCATGAGTGACATCTAGCAACATATCATGACGTACCCTAGGTGTGAGTGAATATATGAATATATAAATGAACCCTTCATGTAATAGATAATCCTTCACCAAACAATGTCACGATTAAGTTATTTGGGTATGGATTCATGTCAAACCCTAACTTAATCCTATGTTATTGATTCACCAAATATAAACTCAATTAGGTTAACCCATGAAAACACTTTTCCTTGGTTACCTTCTACTTTGGCCAAAGACTTCATTGAGTTATTATTTGTGAATTAACTGTGACATTCTCCCTTTGATATTAAGGGTGGTGATCCCCTATTGCACACTCACCTATCTTCACATACAACTTACTAAAGCCAATGAGCACCGATTACATCCTCATGATTAAGGGTGTACAAGATACTTTCAAACTCTAGTAATTCATACATAAGATAACCAATGGTGTCTCAGGTATGAGGATTACAAATGTGACTATACACATGAGCAGCTTTTGATATTCAAATATATTTCTGTAAGCTGTACTCATATTGGTCACGTTCAGTGTACTTGTTCTCTAACAAGCACCCACAGGTTTACTGTAGTGTCTTTACACAGATGGCTTAAGACTCACCATCCTCCCACTGGAGTTAATATAACCTGAGCTAATCTTAACGATTTATTATCGCCCAAATAAATAAACCTATGATCAGGAACATATCTAGAATAGATGTTCTTGAGAATTGTATGTCTCTGTATCTCAACACTTGAGATACAATTCTCTATCATGCTATTCATGGACATTATCATGAACAGTTATAAATAACACAAGTTTACATGATAATATAAAAGCCATTTTATAGATGAATAATATTCATACAAGAATATAAATGAAACAAAGTTCCCTAATTACAACCTACTAATTGGTTTTAGGGCACATTTCTAACAATCTCCCACTTGCACTAAACCCAGTTAGTAACGTATCTCATACCCATTTTCTTAAGATGCTGCTCTAAGGTCTTCAGTGTAAGAGCCTTGGTAAGTGGGTCTGCGGTGTTATCCTCAGATGCTACTCTTTGCATTATGATATCTCATCTTTCAATGATTTCTCTAATCATGTGGAAGCGCCGTTCTATGTGCTTAGATTTCTGATGAGACCTTGGTTCTTTGGCCTGAGCAATGGCCCCATTGTTGTCATAATACAAAGGTATAGGTGACTCAATGGATGGAACCACTCCAAGTTCTGTGATGAACTTCTTGATCCAAACAGCTTCTTTGGCAGCTTTAGAGGCGGCTACATACTCAGCTTCTGTAGTGGAATCCGCTGTAATCGGCTGTTTATAGCTCTTCCATCTAAACACTCCACCATTTAAGGTGAACAAATATCTAGATGTAGACTTTCTATTATCTATGTCAAACTGAAAGTCAGAGTCAGTGAAACCATTTACTTTAAGCTCATCTCCTCCAAAGACAAGAAATAAATCCTTAGTCCTTCTCAAGTACTTAAGGATACCCTTGACTGCCACCCAGTGTGAAAGGATATCGATGAACAACAGAGGATTCGCAGCGGAAGACAAAATAGCAATAAATTTTTTTTGAATCCGTTCATCTAAATCCTTCTAGAATACTAACAAGCATGGAACCACATATGTAAATAAACAAGAACAATATTTAACAACTTAAATAAATCTTACTTGAATACGCTGTGCGATGTAGCTTTCCTTTAAGTTTCAAAACTATAAAACCTCCAATGGTATCCACACGAATGTAAAACTTCTCGAATCCTTCTAGTCCTTCACAACCCTTTGAGAGGAGCTAGCTTGGAGAGGGAGAGAGGAGAGGGACGGCTAGAGAGAGAGAGAGCCCTAGGAGAAGTGATGATTATTATTTTAGGGTTCCCTCTCTTCTTATTTATAAACTCTCTCCCCTTTTTGGAGTGTTTGGTTACTAGTGCTAGCATGACCAAACATCCTTGTATAGAGTAACCCTATTCTTGGTTATGTTTGACTTTTAATTAATTAACCACTAATAATTAAAATCAAACATATTTCAAAGATAGAATTCCCCTCCCACAAGTTCAAGAAACTCACTTACACCCTATTGTGTGTAACCCTTTGGGTTCACCCTAACCTAGCAGTGGACAGGGACATCTCTACGTCTCCTAAAAATAGAAACTTTCTATTTTAAGGTTCAATTGGAACGATTCCAATTTTGCCCTTATTGATAACACTTTATCAATAGGCTTTCACTGGTCATGAGTAACATGTAGCAACATATCATGACGTACCCTAGGTTTAGGTGAATAGCAGAACTATGTGAACCCTTCATGTTACTTAATCCTTCATCCCCTAATGTCACTGTTCAGATAATAGGTATGGTTATTAGTCAAACCCTATCTTAACAACTTGATATCTGTCCCACAAAATATAATCTCAATAAGGCAATTGCAGTGAAACTCTTTTCATTGTTTACCTATCACTTTGGCCAGAGGTTCCCTTTGAGAATTATCTTTGTGAACTAATCCTGACATTCTCTCTCATCAACTGAGAGTGATGATTCCTTATCGCACACTCATCCATCTTCATGCATAACTCATTAGAGCCAATAAGCACCGATTACAACCTTATGGATAAGGCTGTACAAGATGCTATCAAGCTCTAGCAACCTATGCATAAGACAGCTATGGTGTCTCAGGTCTAAGGACTACCAAATAAATGGACGTAACATTAGAATATTCCTTTGACAGAACTACCATAGGAATATTCTTTATAGGTCATGTTCAGTGTACATATTCTCTAATATGCACCCACAGATTAACCTAAGTGTCACTACACTGATAGGAAAGACTACCTATCCTCCATAGGAGTTAGTTTAAATCTGTGCTACTCTTTAAACAGTTAATCAAATATCCACTTTAATAAACCTTTGAGTAGGAACTCTTTTAGAATAAATGTGTATGAAAAATATCAGTCTCTCTATCTCAACACCTTGAGATGCATATTTCTCTTATCATTTATTCATGGACCTTATCATATATGTTTGTACACATAAGATAAGCTATACTTTCCATATATTATAATATGAAATTAATATACCCTTTACGATTGGTTTTAGGGCATACTTCTAACAATCTCCCACTTGCACTAAAGCGAATCACCATAGTATCGTATACTAGTCTTCGTAAGACAAGGCTTTTAACACACACAAGTGTTAAGGCAAAGTAGATTTATGCAAAACCCTTTTTGCATATTATTATTTTCAATAATAGTATTCAAACTAAAATTCGCTGCCAACTTTGATGTCCTAGTAAATGAGACCTATGCTTTCAAAAGAAAACAATGTATACTAGACATTCTTTTAGGCAATCTGTAAATGGCTAATTTTATAATTTCTTTATATGCAAGTATCTCATTCTTAAACTCCCTTTAAGAATATACTTGTTTCTATTCTGAATCACTATTATGAATCAATTACAATATCTGCTAACAACTGTTTGCAGCATTTTTGTGATATTGATGTGAGTACATACTTTATAATTATATGAGTATGATATTTCTCAAATATTTTGCTCACATAAAAATCCTTTCAAAAACCACTTTTGAAGAGATTTGAATTCCTAAAAAGATTATGGAATTCTTAATACTGCGTTTGTATTTAAAGTATGTACTTATAAAGAAAATAAATGATGACTTTCCTGCTCCCACTAGTCCCTTTTAAAAACAAGATATTTTATGTATTAAACCCTTTAATTACATAAAATTCCCTTTGATGTTTTATAAAGGTTTAGTTTTTCAACTAATGTGGAAGTCATGTTTCTAATAACTCTTTATTTGAGAAAACTCATTTTTAAAGTTTATTTGAAATATTCCATATTATCAAATAATCTTTAAACTCTATCGTTTGACATTTTTAAGGTCTTAAAGTGATTTTGAGATTCAACCAAATATTCTTAATATTTATCTTTTAGTTTTACTTCATATTAATCATTTGAACGTTTCCAATATCTATTACACATGAAGTATAATCAAACTAAAAGTTAGGGTTTATACATCTTATGTATTATCCCTTTAATCTCCATATACACTTTCATATTTATTCATAGAATTTATAAAGAATTTAAGAACTTTAAGATAATTGCCAGAATAGATCTAAAGTATTCAATATTTAAGATAAACTGTTTCAAATGAAATATCCAAAAACAAAAACTTCAAACGAAGTAATTATTACATCCGGCAATAATAAAAGAGTTCTTTAAAATTCTTAAATAAACTAGTAAACAATAAAGTTTCAATGTTAAAGGCATCAACACTTTGATCCTTTCCAAAACAGAGATAGCTCGATGTTCACTCGACCTTCTGCTTCCCTTTGTCTCCTACATACAATCACATTGTACAATAAAACACAATTAGGTATCGTATACCATAAGCAGAATACTAATTCGTAATTAGTAAATGATTAAATAACAAGACGTACCACTAGAAGAACCATTCTTCAAAAAGGCGAGGTACTCCTTGCAATTCCTCTTCCAGAAACGAATCTTGCCACAGTGGAAACCTTTTCCTTTATATTTCCTTTTCATGCTTCCTTTTGGCTTATCATTGGATTTCTTCTTCTTTCCCTTGCCCTTAGGCTTGATATTGGAAGTTGAAACTCCATCAATAGCCACTACTTTCCCTTCAGATCCCTTTTTAAAGGAATCCTCAGCAGTAACTAACTTGTTCATCAAATCAGTCAAAGACAGGTTTGAATTCACATCAGACATGTGAAAATCAATGATGAATGGTTTGTAACTAGTAAGTAGAGAATGAAGCAGTATGTCAATACCCATCTCAGATGTTATAGTAACACCTAGATTGTTTAAGGAGTTGATATTCTGGATCATCTTGAGGTAATGCTCATGAACGGATGACCCTTCTACCATTATACAGGGGTAAAGTTCACTGATAGTATTGCTTCTTGCAATCCCATCTTGTGAGCTATACATATCCCTAAGAAATGATAGAATCGATCGTGTACTGTCAAAGTGCTCATCATCCTTTATCTCCTCCTTAGTAGTCCTTTCTGACAAATCATTGGGGCACGGGGTACTTATGACATGTTTGATTTTATCTGCGGCGGTTAAGATAATCTTAAAATTATTTAACCATTCTAGAGAATTCACACCAGTCAAACGGTTGCCATCAAGAATTTGAGAGAGAGGGTTTAAAGGTGTCATCTACAACAGAAAATAAATATAAATTTCATATTAATAAAACATAAAAACTTTTGGTCTTTAATTTCTATGTTACCTCCTACTATTGTTCAAATCTCATACACCCTATGATAAGACTTGGGAATTTCAAAAGATTGAATTTCCATAGCAGGGATTGGGGTCCCATTAAGAATTAGTAATCTCACATGTTAGTTTCTTGGATATTAACCCTTAATGAGTGGATAACTCTTTATCCTAATGCTTCACCTAAGCAAATTCCAATCATCCTTTAGCCTCTAAAATTGTAGTATCCTCACATAATAGTTTCTTGGATAGTACATTTTAGTTAAGTTATACCTACCATTCACATGAGTATGGTCAATTGAATGTGGCATCCCTCACATAATAGTTTCTTGGTAAGCCCCATTATCGCACCTCATGATATCCAATATGTAACAAGCTGGTTTGAACCTTCATAATGAATGTGTTCCCACATATCTGCAGCCAAACACATCCATCATAAAGATTCACCTTTCCTGTAATGGTAGGAGGCTAGGATAAAGCCCAAGGCCTCTTCCTTACAACTTAATTTTATGTAAATAGGGGTTTTGTAAAAAGGGTCTCATTTTTATAAACATCCATACATCACATGCATCACAAACATATATCATCATATATATATAAAGAAGTTTATACCCACTTTTATTATTAGTTCACAATTATCCTCCCACTGTCCTCCTAGAGACTAGGGTGGATTCATTTTGAACATATAATAAATTAGGTTTAGGCCCTTACTAGTATACATCACATATATAAATGGGCCTGGGATTGATCATGGACTTTTAAGGGTGGGTTCATACTTTGAGCCATAAAAGATGAACCCTAGGTCTAAAAGGAGGGTTGGGTGATCGTAATTAAATCTATGCAACTATTACATAGTGACAAAAATTCTTCCTATAAGATCTCGATGTCCATGCCAAGTCCTTCTAAAGTCCTTGCTTTCCTCTCGTACATGACTCCACCAAGTTCCTTGAGTCCACCATAAGCTTCTTTGAATTACAATTTAATAAAAAGAAAGGGATTAAGGAGAAGGGGATTACAAATGTAGAGAGAGGGAAAGATGCATGCAAGCCCCAATTAATTACATCACCAAATTTAAATAAATTTAAATACAACCCATTCAAATAAACCTATCACATCACATGCGGCCAATCACAACTCATTTTAATTGGTCTTAAGTCCATAATCATCCATTAACAATTATACAATCACATTGCATAAATAACAAAAGCTACATTAAGCAAAGGCAATGATGGCAAATGGCATATAATTAATTAAAGTCATGTCCTTATTATTATCCTATAACAATAATAATCTCATTATTATTATTATCCTATAATAATAATCAAGTCCTTTTAATTGTATTAAAAGAATACCATCATATCCCATATGATTAATATAAGTTCCTATCTTTAAAATAAATAAAACTCCTAAAAGACACAATTAGGGTTTTAGATATAATGAATTTAATTTGAGAAATTATTCTCTCAATTCCTACCATGGTATTAACACTTTAATAAGCTCAGTAGATTAATCACTATTAACCTACAAAGGTGGAATAAATAATAACTCAAAATAAAAATCAAAGAAAGAAACAATTTCCATTTTTCAATAGAAATTTCAGAATTCAGCTACTGTTTTGGGACCAATCTTTCCTCTATTAAAACAACCTTTTAAAATGTGAGAATACTCTATTTCACAAGAATTTTCAGTCCTCTTTCAAATGGCATAGGTCTCATTAAGTGATTCCAACGTTTGGTATCACTTTAAAGCGATTTGTGACATGAACTCCAAACCATGGCAGATTCTGGAAATTCCTCACAAATGACTTTATTGGGCTTAACCTAGAGTGAACTAAGTCATGGAAACACTTCATTTCACTAGGTTTTTCAATCCTCTTTCAAATGGCAGGGGGCTCGAAACTTGATTCCAACGTTTGGTATCAATTAGAGGCCTTTTGAGATAGAGAGTCAGATTTACCAGATTTGACTCTTAATCACAAAAATTCTAGTGTGGATATTCTAGGTCATTAAAAATCATGGGAACTCTTCCTAGACTTTGTTAAGACCTAATATTAATGAATTCGATAGGTGGCAAGCTTCAAAAATCCCAGAAAGAATTTTTCTTAGAATTTACAAAAGCTATGGGGTTGCTGTCCAGAAAAACAGCAACCCAGAAATAATTTTAAAACCATTTTAAAATTAATTCCTTCAATGTAAAAACATGCCAAAACATTTTTAACACATTTATACATTATTAGGCAACATCCCTAAACGTTTTAACAAAATAAAAACATCAATTCATCGCATGAATAATTCAATCTCTCAAGAACACCAAAAGTCTTTTTACAAAACAAATTTTATCAAACCTACTTTGTTCTTCATTTCTAATTTTCAAAAGTAATAAAATTATTTTGAAAACATCATAAACCATTTATAAGATATATGAAGAACACTAGGTACATAAAATAAAATAAAAACAAGGCCATTAGGGTTCCCTAACCCATGTGGCCGTGAGCTAGTGAGAGTGAGAGATATAATTAGGGTTTAGGGTTAGGGTTTAAGAACCTTACCTAATCCTACCCTTTTAGGGTTTCCATAAACACAAAAAATATGTTGCCATTATTTCCTAGATTGAAACAATCCAAAATAAGAAAGAATCAATATCAAACATGTAACTTTCCTAAAATTTGAAAATCTCAACATAGGAAACTTGAGATTTCTTTTGTTTGACAATTATAATTACTAATTTCAAAACAAGAAATTCTCAATTATAATTTAGGGTTACCTAAATCATTTTGCAGCCACCATCATCAACCTAATTAGGGTTTTTGAAGAACCCTAAATGTTCATTGTTACAACTTAACAATAACTCCATTAAAATGATAATTTAAACAAATTTAAATTAAACAATTGCATGCATCAAGAATCAAAATTAAACATATTTAAAATTTAATCAAGAACATGCAAATATATTCTAGGGTTTCTAAACCCTAGTAGCCAACTACCAAAGAGGGGAATACCCTCATGGCCGAAACCCTCAATGGGTGTGAACCCATGGCCGTGAACCCCTAAATGCCACCAAAAACATGTTTTTCACAAAAACAAAACTTAAGTTCATATTTTCAAAAACAAGAACATGATCTAATTATGCCTAGGGTTTTTAAAACTTCAAGATTCAATTACATTTATTGATTATAGGGTTACCATAACCCAAATCAAAATTAAAAACATAAAAGAATCAAGAAGGGTTCATGAAACCCTAAGTGGCCGTGAAGAGAGAGAAGAGAGAGAGCCGTGACTAGAGATATGGGAGAGAGAGGGAACCGTACCTTGGTTAGGGGATTTGATCATGTCTTCAAGCACTTGAACATGATGTGAACAAACCCCAACAGCATATTCATATAGGGGATTAACCCCATGTTGTTCGAAATCCCCATAGAGTTTTTATCAAAACCCAAGCAACCAAACACTCATGGGACCTCATCCCATGATGGCCGAACTTCCAAGAAGCAGCCCCCATGCAGCCGTGCTCATCTAGGGTTTCAAATAAACCCTAGTTGCCATTTAAACATAACGCAAAACAATAAAACAAGGAGGCAAGCCTCCATGGCCGAATTCCTATAGTGGTTTCTAAAACCACATAAACTTGATTTTAATTAATTTTGACATTGATTGCCATCATCATATACATGGTTATGCTTGATTTGGCTCTGATACCACTAAAAGGACATCGATGAACAACAGAGGATTCGCAGCGGAAGACAAAATAGCAATAAATTTTTTTTGAATCCGTTCATCCAAATCCTTCTAGGATACTAACAAGCATGGAACCACATATGTAAATAAACAAGAACAATAT